>OX637393.1:6913743-7073743 GCA_951799425.1 Ilex aquifolium
CATAATGATCGGAAAGAGCGTGCATATTCAGCAACACCTCGAGAGCCGCGCTGCATCAGCTGGAGTTCATCTTTTAGTTGAAGTTCTCTGGTCTTTGAACTATGAGAAAAAGAAACTTCAAGGGCCAACCAAGCATCACGAGCTGTAGTGCAATTAACAACTTCAGCCATACATTCCTCAGTGAGAGAGGCATACAAAAGGCTGAGTAAAATGCGATCCTGTGTGTGCCATTTCTTGTAGGCAGGATTAGGAACAAGATCATCTCCATCACGGACTTGAGCAGCGGGTGCAGACAAAGACCCATCCAAATAGCCCATAAGATCCTGACTTTCAAGCAGGGGAACAAACTGCCGACGCCACAAGAGATAATTTGTGGGAGTGAGTTTGATGGTCACCATGTGAACCATTGTATTGAGCGGAAGCAGAGAAGTGTTGGATTCGGCCATTGAAAAAAAAACCAGCAAAGGGTTGACCTATTGGCTCTGATACCATGTAAAGGAAATGCCTCAAGCCAATATGCTGTGAGGAGATATTCATTTATAGACTGAAGATACATCATAGCTGTACAATTACAAATATGGAAACAAATATATAGGGAAAACAAATTGCTACAATTATGGAGAATCACTGATATCTTGGTCATAATCATTGGAGTCAGGCTGTCCTCTAATAGTGCTCACAAAATTGAAGAAAGAAGTCTCAAATCCAGAGTCTGAGGAATGGCAACATACTGATCTGTTGCTACGTAGTTGGATCACCGGCACTCTCTCTGAAGCAGCCCTTAGTCATGTTGTTGGCCTAAATACCTCTCGAGAGGTATGGAACTACCTTGAAGAAATTTATCTACAAGCAACTAAAGAAAGGGAACTCCAGCTTAAACGCCAACTTTAGACACCAAAAACAGAAACTGCATCTCTGGATGAATATCTCATGAAGTTTAAGTCCATATGTGATAGTCTTGCAGCTATTCAGAAACTAGTTTCTGATGAAGACAAGACTGTTCAATTGTCTTGGAAAAAAATATGATATTTTCATTACAACCATGCTCTCTAAGCCTTTTTTCCGACTTTCAGTCAATTCATCACAGCTTTACAAAACTATGGCCTACGAAATAAAGGACATAGCTCAGATGAGAAAAAGGAGGCAAATACGAATTTTGCCTTTGCTGTTCAACGAAGTGGTAAAAGAGGTCGTGGCAACAATTTCAATCATGGTCATAATAATAATTTTAGCTCTAAAGGTCGTGGCTTCACTACTAATCACTCACCAAACACCACATCTCATGGAAATCAGAATTCAACAAATCGTTCCTCACAAAATTAGTCTGATGGCCAAAGTGGATCCATGCAAGGAAATCGAGGTAATAATTTTCAGCAAGGCACATTCCAACGACAAGGGGGGAGAAGCTCAAATGCTCAGGGCACTTCCTTCCAAAACAATGCTCCCCAATGCCAAATCTATAATCGTTTTGGCCACATAGCTACAAAATGTTGGTTCAGGTATGAGTATGCTTATGATGTCGATGAAAACTTACCTCAAGCCCTTGCAACAACCACTATATCAAATTCACCTAATCAAAACCCGAATTGGTATCCTGACACCGGAGCCACCTCCCATATGATGTCGGATGCAGGTAACCTTCAGTTTTCAAGAATCTATAAGGGGCATGATAATGTTATTGTTGGTGATGGTTCTCCTTTACAAATTTCTCATGTTGGTAATACCATCTTGAACTCTTCACATGGAAAAATAGAGCTCGACAAAGTTTTAGTTGTCCCTGAGATAAAGAAAAATTTGCTCTCAGTTAGTCAACTAACAAAGAATCACTCATGTCTTTTTGAATTTTGCTCTTCTGGTTTTAAGATAAAGAACAAAGCAATGGGGAGGATACTAGCAACATGACATAGACAAGGGGGTCTCTATGCTTTAGATCGAGAGAAAGCAGATGAAGCTTTATTAGCAATCAAGAATGGAAGGGCACCTGTTGATCTTTGGCATCAGCGATTGGGACATCCAAACTCCAAATTGATTCATCTTTTAGAGACTAATAATGTTCTAAATGTTTCTAGTTGGATGAATACTGAGAAAGTTTGTAGTAGTTGTCAAATGGGTAAGAGTTGTCAGCTACCTTTTTTTTTGAATAATAAAATCGCAAATGTTCCATTAGAAAAAATTCATTGTGATTTATGGGGACCAGCTCCTGTGGCTCTTGTACAGAACTTTCGATACTACGTGATTTTTGTTGATGATTGTACACAGTAAACTTGGTTCTATCCTTTGAAACGCAAGTTTGACTTCTTTCACACCTTTCTTACCTTTCAAAAATTGGTAGAGAATCAATTTGAACGAATGATCAATTTTTTTCAGTGTGATGGAGGAGGTGAATTTGGGCTAAATGACTTCATACATCATTTAAACCAATGTAGCATACACAGAAGTATTTCTTGCCTTGGAACACCTGAACAACATGGGGTGGCTGAAAGAAACCATCGCCATATAGTAGAAACAGGACTTACCATGCTCTTTCATGCCCATTTAAAAATTATGGATTGAAGCTTTCCTTACAGTTGTATTCCTTATTAATCGGTTACCGTCTTCCACTCTCAAAATGGAAACTCCATTTTTTCAGTTACATGGAAGATATCCAGATTATACTTCATTAAAGGTGTTTGGCTGTCGATGTTTTCCGTATGTAAGAGATTATGCCAAGAATAAATTTGAGCCAAAGTCCTACCCATGTGTTTTCATTGGATACAACCCTACTCACAAGGGATACCGTTGTCTTCATCCTCCTTCCAAACGCGTGTTTCTCTCTCGGCATGTGGTGTTTGATGAAACTATTATGCCCTTCACTGACTCTACATTGCTTCTCTCTTCCTCACAGGATAGTGGACACGTTTCCACGTATTCAGATTTTGCAGAGTGGTTATCTTCATCCACTACCCAGCAACCCACTACCCATCCTGTTGGACAGCCCGATTTACAGGAGCAGAACATGACTCACTCAATTGTTCTCCCATGCGATGAGTCACATGAGAATAACAACACATTGGAACCTATCATCCAATCCGTTATAGAAGCAAATCCCTTACCAACTGAAAATCCAACTGCAGTTACTGCCATGACACATGACACACTGTCACTTCGAAATGTTTCAAACATGGAGTCTTCAAACATCGAGTCCTCTATACAACAACAGTCTCTGAGTTTGAAGAAAATAATAAGGACCATACCCATGCTGGTACTTTTTTTACAATTTGAATATGCCTGGGTTTACACCATCGAATATTTTCTCAAAACCATTGTAGATCTATACATCTCCTTCTCATCTGGTGTTGAATTAGAGACCCTTGTTAATGAATTCTCTTACTACATCATTTAGTGGTATAGCATCTGGCTTGGCCATTTCCATGACACATATGAATCATATAATTAGTGACTCTTCCTCTCTGGCACTAAGCCTGGTGGGTACTAATACCCTCATCTTGGGAACAATCCTTTCTTTGCCAACTAAAAAATTGGCAACCTTCTTGTCTTCCTGCAAATTAGTAAAAACCATATTAATAGTGACTTCTTTAGGGAATGGGTCTTTGTCTACACCCATGGTTTTTTCTTCTTTTGTGGCATACTTAAGCATTCCTTTTTGGGATTAAATCCTACACACGATTTTTAAAAGTGATGCAATAGTCGAATGCCTAAATGAATTATGTCATTTGTAGTATTATTTTTTCTTTCTATCTTTTTTTGAAGGGATATTATGTCCTTCAGATAAAACAACGAATTTTTGGTTGATTAACTCATCAAACAGAGCATCACCCATCCATAGATCAAAGGAATACTGTTCAAAGGTTGAAGATGCATCATTCTTGAAAGGATGACTAGATGGCATATCACAAGATCCTCAATCTTTTTTCAAGATGTCACATAATTGTTGACTTTCCTATGATCTGTGTCACATCTATTTCAATTTCTCTATCGAAGTCTTGAAAATTAGTTTCTAATGAACTATTTTTCCTCTGTTACCCTTCCCTGAGCTACATCTCATATCTGGTGGCCCTAGCTAAGAGTTTAAAGAGATCTCTGAATTCCATTCCTTCAAATTTCTATCTTAATTCAAAGTCTAAACCATTCTGGGATAATTTCAATAATACAACTTTAGTCAAGTAAACCTAACATTTGTTTTTGCCTTTCTTGAATTTATTGATGTACTGTTCTACAGATTCATTTAATTTTTGCCTTAATCTTGAAAGATTTGCCATCGAAACCTCTGGTTCTTTTCTCAAGAATTGAGTATGAAACTACTCTTCTATTTCTTGTCAAATTTGAATTGAATTGGCCTGCAAATTTATGAACCAAGCAAAGTTTGTCTTTGTTAAAGATTGTGGGAATAATTTCATCCTTAAATTCCCATTGTTTTCAACTTCCCCACATTAAAAAACGAATCTGTCTATCTGTTCTATTGTTGATTGATTCTCTTCACCAGAGTAAAGATGGAATTGTAGAATTTTATATCCCTTTGGGAATTTCTCATAGTCAATCCATGGTGGATATGGTTTTTTCAACACAGGCCTTTTAATTTTTCTAAGACCAAGGCCATACAAGTCCTGAATCATCTCTACTAGTTGATTCCTATTAAAAGCCATGTTTTGGTGGCCTTTTAAGTTTTCAAATTGGTCAGAGGGTTGCCCTCCTGCCCTTGGGTTGAATTTCTCTATGGGTTCCAATGGTGGCACGACATGCTTTTCACGCCCTATTCTAGAACATTTAGGGGCCATCCCTGGCCCATTTATACCCCTAGGGTTCCTTCCTAAGAAGAAATTAGGAAACATTTTGACATGTTCCCCATCAAACTCTAGATTGAAATGATTTTGGTGTGGTGGGTCTGGTCTTTCATTTGTCACCATTGGTGGTGGTCTCTAATTTTCTACAGGAAACACTAAAGGACCAGTGTTTCCTTCTTTTACCATTTGATTTCTAATTACGGTAGTTGATTTCTGATTAATTGGTCCTGACACTGGCGTCTAGACATCCATTAACTCATACATGGCTTTAACCAAATTTTGTCTAATGTCAGAGTTGAGATCGTGCAATACCTTCTTCAAGTTCTGCACAAATTCTTGCATCTGTAGAACTATCTTGGCCACTAGATTGTCCATTTTCTAGATTTGCAACTCCAATGGATTGATACTCGAACTTGCTTCACGATTGCCACTATTTGACGTCATTTCCATAGTTTCGTTAGTGCGAAGCACAATCTCTTCTAGCATCCTTGTTCGAACTTTTTTTTGGATCCAAGTTAGTAATGTTGGCCCACCGGACATGCCAAAAGATCCAAAATCTGTTGAAATCGATGGAAAAATCCCAATGGGTAGGCAATTTTCAAGCGATTGTTTGTGATGGGTTCAAATGCCTTGTTTCAGACATCCTTGGATGAAATTAATGGATAAACACACAGTACAGAGAACTAATAAAAGATGATTCCTTTATTAATTCAATCAAAAGAATTTCGGTTACAGAAAAGACTGAATAAACAATCTTAATTTTTAATAATAACTATTTCTTAAAACTAATCTATAACTACTCCTAAAATGTCTAGATTATGGATATTGCGGGAGGTTTATGTGTGTCTTTCATTTTCTCCACTACATGCCCTTTTATAGCCATAGTCTTCGACAATTTTGCTTCCATCAATAGTTACTAGATGGTAACCTTCAATTAGTTATTCTTCTTTTCAAATATGACTATGGCTGATCATTTCCTACCTTTCTTCAGATTCTGCCAAGTGACATCTTTTCAGTGCATTCAAATTGCCAGATGTCAATACATTGAATATTTTTAGGATTTTATATTTTATGCCCAAATGGAACCAAAATATTATTTAACAAACGATATATGCCATTGAACCAGTAGATCGCACTGGGAAAGTTTTATGGAACCCACTGATCTAGAAATCTACATGAATTTAGTAATAAAAATTTGGTAAGGTATTTGGTAAGAGTAGTAAGGTTATCGAGTATAAGCTTTGCTATGTGACCAAGGGTGACCCTACGCATATGGAGGCCTTAAGTGAACATGTTGTATGAGGCTTTGTAATATTTAGTATAATAATATGGATAGTACAAAATAATTATCAAGAATTAATATTCATTCATTTTACAAAAAAATTAGGTTCGATGGAGCAGCGATATAGCCACACTAGAAATTCATGAAACGAAGTTATAAAGGTTCAAATTTTTATCACTTCTCAAGTTCTCAAGTCCTAGTTTCTATAATTGGCAGTTTTAATTCTCATGATTTTACCTTGGTCTTCATTGACTATAAATTCCCTATCAACTGAACTGATCTATACTTATTGAAGAGCAGCATATGATACGCAAGATATGACCAATTATGAGAGGGGTCCGACATAGACTCAAAAGTTATTATAGTATAAAGTTATGATAAGCATACTTGTGCTCCAAAATCTATTGAGATCGATGGAAAATTTTCAGTCAACAGACAATTTACAGACGATTGTTTTTGACGGGTTCAAATTCCTTGTTTCAAGACTTCATTGGATGAAATTAATGGATAAACACATAGTACAAGGAGCTAATAAAAGATGACTCATTTATTAATTACATCAAAGGGATTTCGATTACAGAAAAGACTGCATAAACAACCTTGATTTGCATCAATAACTGCTTCTTAAAATTAATCTAAAACTACTCCTAAAATACCCAAATCGTGAGTCTTGTAGGTGTTTGAGTGTGTCATTAATCTTCTCCACTACATGCCCTTTTATAGTCACAGACTTCTATGATTTTTCATACATCGACGGTTACTCGATGATAACTCTAATTAATTATTCTTCTTTTCAAATATGACTATGGCTGATCATCTCCTGTCTTTCTTCAAATTTTGTCATGTGGCATCTTTTCTGTGCATTCAGATTGTTAGATGTCAATACATTGAATATTCCTGGGATTTTATATTTTATGTCTAAACAATGTCCCATCATTTAATTGGGTTTAATTAATAACCCAAATGAATGAACAGTTACGACCGTCGTTTTATTCAAAACGCTTATTTAAAGAGTTTTGGCGGCTGAAATGTTCATTTCGCTTTCTATTTTATTTTATTTTTTCCGTTTGCTTCCTGTTTCCTATATTTCTTTTCCTCTTGCGATTATTCTTCTTAGTGCTCAAAATGACTCCAAAAATAAAAAAACCCCTCCATCTTCATCCTCATATGAAATCCCTTTCTCACCGAGATTTCCTACTTATTCAATAGATCATAGGATTCTGATTCCTACACTAGTTGTAGTGGGACTCTTGTTCTTGATCCTTCTTTCAAGTCATATGTCTGTGAGAAATTTTCGGACCACTACCCTATTCACGAAGGTGAAACCCTAATGCTGAATCAGTCCCAACTTTTATGGAAGTCTTCCTCTCCATTCGTGAATTAACCCTGATCAACGTTGGGTTGATTGTGTTCCAAAGTTAGAGCATCATTTTTCCTCTTAATAGAGACGCTCCAGTATCATGTTTCATCATTTCTCCACTTGTGAAACGCACATGAGTCAGTGGCTAATTGGTGATGCTGCATGTTTCTGGTCCTAATCTTGTAATGTCATTCTCCTTTTTATTGGCATGATGTTCCCAACAATACTAGACATTATTCATCTGACGAGACTTCCATTGATAGATATGGAGGTAAACGTTTGCATCTGTACCGATACTGGGTGTGATTTTGTCAATATCCCTTCCAATATAGGGCATAGTGAACTCATCAATTACTTCTTTGCCTCTAAATTTCTTAACTTTTCATTTGTGGAGTATGTTGTTTTCCTTCTCCATTGGATCTGTTAAGTTGTTTTGTGTGTTCCTAGCTTCAAGGTAACCAAGGAATATTCAATTGGCTAATAGAAATAAGCTTGTCTTGGCCCCTTTTGTTTGAAGGGCATTGTACAAAGGTCTTTTTAATATGAGAAAAAGTAGGATTACTGTCAGTTGTGGAGGGACTTTTTGGCTCTTCCAAACTTGGCTCTATGCCTGCTTTCCTGAGGTTTGGCCTCTCGAGTTTTTGACCTAGACCCAAGTATGAACCCCTGAACTATGCTGATCGATTTTTGTCTTCCCTCATCTTATATACAGAGAAAACTTTTGATCCTTATTTTACAGCCATTGTCACTTTCAACAGGGATAGATTAGACTTTTTATACACTCCTTTTTTCTAAGTTTCTCTATTCTTCTTCTCTTTTTGAGTCTTTCTTTGCTAACCCAGATACTGCCTCTGAAGAACCTAATGAATTGGAGCGTATCTTATGGGGTAGTGTCTTGCTACCTCGTTACCTTAATGTGCAAGGCTATGACGAGACATTGTCAGCTTTTGTAGACTAATTCTTGAGGTTGGAATAAATTTGAGATTAGAATAATGACTGTCGGGTGCCATTCATATGGCAAAATTTGGAAAAGGGAGGAAAAGAAGATTGGATTGGGGGAGCATGGAGAATTCTTTGCATAAAGGTTCATAAGAGTGTAAGGCACGACCAAAGACTAAATGTGGCTCCCTTTTCTTAGATATTTCTGATGAGCCCAAAATTAACTGGGCTAGGCTCAATAAATCAAGAAGGCTCAAGTCAACAGAAAACGACCCAGGCCCAATGAATTAAGAGGGGCTCACGTCGCCAAAGTCATCGAGCCTAAGGAGACACCCCAAGGGGGCACCACCCAAGAGGGCGCTGCCCAAGGGGATACCCCAAGAGGGCACCGCCCAAGGGGGGACACCAAGGGCCGCTGCCCAGGTCTTGGTCCTCTGGCTCTCTCCATCGTCCTCTTCTCTTTGCCACTTCAACTCAAGTCCAAGCTCAGGATCAAATCCAACCCAGCTCAGAGTCCTCCTCCAATGGAATAGGGACACGAGGGAGAAAATATCGGGATACGCCCGCGGAAATCAAATCCTACCATAATTGTACTTACCAAAGTAGTAGAAACCCTTTCCCTCACGTCACCGCCTTATTAAACCTATATAATGTAAGCCCTCTCCACATAAAAGGCATGCCTTGATGACCTTTAGAGACCTCTACACCTTGAGATCCCTACACACACTATACCTCCCTACACACATTGTTTCTCTCTCCCAGAGCACTATAATACTCTCGGAGTTACTCTCCCGGTCACATTGTTCATCAATAAAGATCTCCGGCCACCGCAGCCGTTCCCGAGAGTGGAGTAGGTCACCCGGACTGAACCACTATAAATCTTTGTGTTGACTCTATATTTATTATTTTGTCATTGATCTGTCATTGATTGCATATCTATTGCTCATTAATTGTGTCTCTTGATATACTCGACTGTTGATCTTGCGCAATACCGATTTTTGTATCATCAGTTTGGTGCCGTCTGTGGGAAACGACTAGTTTTCCTGTTCTCATTCAATCCATGCCAATCACGACCAGATCGATGAGTCAGCAACCGGGGGACAACAACCCGGCCCACCGGGAGGAGGCTCCACCTCCCCTCGCACCCTCGGAACCGTCTATTACGGTGACCCCCGTCGTCGGGCAACAACAGCTCTTACAGACCATATAGTTGTTGGTAAAACAAAATCAGCAGATAATTCAGTTGATGCTTGCCCAACGAGGCGTCGCCCCTCACCCTGTGAGAAGAGCCCCACTCCCTCCAACAGTAGAAGAGCAACAACCTATTCACTTAGGGCCCCAAGAAGCACCCCGCCATAGGGTCCTCCGCCAGAGAGCCCCAGGACCACGCCCGGGTGCCCCTCGCCCAACAGTCCCTCCTCATGTACCTGCGAAGGAGGACGAAGGCGAGAGCCAGTATGGCAATCATGGAAGTCAGTACCACCATCCGACGGAGGATGTCCCCAACTAGTGGGACGAGAAGATCATAGAGGTACAGAACCAACTCGGCGACTCCCTCAACACCATAAAGGCACAGGCGTCCGAGACAGTGGACTACCTGGTAAGACGTACCGACACATCTTTTGTTATTGATATAGTTAACTATCCCCCACCTTCGAAGTTCAAGATGCCTATCATCGAGATCTTCGACGGTACCAAAGACCCCCTCGACCACCTTGACACATACAAATCTCTCATGTAACTCCACAACGTGCCTGAGGGGATTATGTGTAGAGCATTCCCTACCACCTTGAAGGGGTCTGCACGCCAATGGTTCGCAAAGATCAAGCCCTCCTCCATCCACTCTTTCACAGAACTCAGTAGATCTTTCGTCTCCCACTTCATTGGGGGACGCCGACATCAGAAGCCCATGACCCACCTGCTCACCATCAAGCAGGACAGGGATGAAAGCCTCAGAGACTACCTTGCCCGTTTCAATGAGGTGGCTCTCCAAATTGAGGTGCCAGATGACAAGGTAGCCCTGGCCGCCTTCATCGCCGGCCTTCGCACCTCCAGTTTCATATTTTTTGTCCTCAAGAAGCCGCCCTGCAGCATGCCCGAGCTGCTGTCAAGGGCCCAGAAGTATATGAATGCCGAGGACGTCACCAAGTCCCATTGAGGTGAGTCCTCCCGAGGAGGGGAGAAAATGAAGGACACCCGCGAAGACAAGTGGGAGGTAGAGAACAAAAGAAATAGGATAGAGCGAATCTCTATCAAGGACCGTCTTGGTCCCCCACCTCTGAGAGAGCGACAAGCTCTCACGCCACTCAATGTCTCGGTGGAGCACATCCTGTTCCAGATACAGGATGACCCCACGCTCCGCTGGCCCGAAAAAATGAAGTCCGCCCCAAACCGCAGAAATCCCAGCAGGTACTGTCGCTTCCACCACGGCCATGGCCACGACACTGATGACTACTTTAATCTTAAAAGGTAGATTGAGGAGCTCATACAACATGGCCAGTTGAGGCAGTACATTGCTGGTAGAGGGCAGGCCCCGCTACCTGGCCGGGACCAAGACAGAGAACGTCAGCAACCCCTCGGAGAAATCCAAACAATCTCCTGAAGGCTAGGAGGAGGAGGCGACTCCGACTCCGCCGGGAAAGTCCTATGGGACACCGACATCTGAAGATTTTATCTATCTTTTATTGTTTCAGTCAATTTATTTTGTTATTAATTATTTTATGAAATAAAACTCTGCAAAGATTATTGTTTCCGAAATGTCTTATTTTCCTAAAATTTACAAACAGCTCCCAGCAGTGCAGGCACTCAGACGAGGGGTCTCGCCCTCTCCACCTTGGGCGCCTCCCATGATGCTGCCCAGACGAGGGGTCTCGCCCTCTCTACCTTGGGCTCCTCCCATGATGCCGCCCAGACGAGGGGTCTCGCCCTCTCCACCTTGGGCGCCTCCCATGATGCCACCCAGACGAGGGGTCTCACCCTCTCCACCTTGGGCGCCTCCCATGATGCTGCCTAGACGATGGGTCTCGTCCCCTCTCACCAGGCGCCCAGCACCTTGGGCGCCCACCCTCCTAATCTCTATCTCAATGAGTTAGTGTCTGCTGCGGTAGCCATCTCCCGAGACTACACTTAGCTCGGTCTCTATGACTCTATTCTCACGCAAGTAGTCAGCCTCTACTACGGCAGCCATCTCCCGAGACTACACGTAGCTCGACCTCTATGACTCTACTCTCTCGCAAGTAGTCAGCCTCTACTACGGCAGCCCTCTCCCGAGACTATACGTAGCTCAGCCTCTATTACTCTCCTTTCGCGCAAGTAGTCACCTTGTAAGCCTCTGCCACGGCAGCTCGGCCGATGTAGTCTGCCACGGCAGCCATCCTCTGAGACTTTAAGTAGCTCGGCCTCAGCTCATGCGGCCCTCTCACGGGACGTCCACAGCTCTGACTTTGCTCTTACGCAAACAGTCTGCCTCTCTCTCCAGGTAATCATGTTAGATATTTTAATGTTGGGATAACATTATTTTTGCCAGGTACACTTTTGAAACTCAAGTCGTCTGCACTGGAGTCTCAACTCCTACAACAGTACAACAGGTAGCTCTGATATACACATGAGTCACAGTCAGAGAAGGAGTGGGGGCACCACGGGGTCCCATCTCCCAGAAAGCAATCTAGTCATCGGACCTTGACCGAGAAGCACTGGGGGCATCAAACCTCGCCCTTTTGGGAGGAGGAGAAGACACCACCCTAAAAGCACAGAGAGTCTCCATCATCGCCCTATCAACAGGACGCCTGTAATCAAAGACAAGGTCAGCTAATGACCAAGCACCAGAGAGGAGCAACCCATAGCAAGACTCAAGGCGTTGCCTAAACATAGCTGAACTCAAGGCCTCTGGCGTCGCCCAAGGCGCCCTACCAATATCTTGGCGTCACTCAAAGCACCCTACCAGCCTCTAGGTGGCGCCCACAGCAGCTCTCCCTCTCACCCAAAGGAGGAGCCCAAGTCTCCTTCTCACCCAAAGAAGACCAAGAAAGAAAAAAAAAATGGAGAAGAGGAGGCGGCGCCCAGGGAGGCCAAGAAAGAAAAAAAAAAAAAAAAAAAGAGAAGAGGAGGAGGAGGCGCCCAGGGAGGCCAAGAAAAAAAAAAAAGGAGGCGGCGCCCATGAAAAAGTAAAGAAAAAAAAAAAAAAAAAAGAAGAAGGAGGCGGCACCCATGCCAAAAGAAAGAAAGAAAAAAAAAAAGGAGAAGAGGAGAAGTAGGGCAGCGCCCAAAAGAAAGAAAAAAAAAAAAGAGAAAGGGGAGCAGCAGGCAACGCCCAAAAAATAAATAAATAATAAATAAAAATTCAGCCCAGACTCCAAAGAATGGAAAACAAGCTACTGTGCGGAGTAAGAAAACTCCTACTCAAGTGAAGAACAGGCACATGCCTTCAACCCCTTCCTCTCACAAAAAGTCAGAGGCTTGGGGCATGGGGGGCAAATGATGAGCCCAAAATTAACTGGGCTAGGCTCAATAAATCAAGAAGGCCCAAGTCAGCAGAAAACGACCCAGGCCCAATGAATTAAGAGGGGCTCACGTTGCCAAAGTCATCGAGCCTAAGGAGACACCCCAAGGGGGCGCCACCCAAGGGGTCACCTAGGAGGGCGCCGCCCAAAGGGATACCCCAAGAGGGCACCGCCCAAGGGGGACACCAAGGGGCGCTGCCTGATTAACCCTAATTAATGCAAAATGTAATTAAATTAAAAGGTCAATTGTGTAATTAAATAAAGTTAAACTAGTCAAAATAAATCTAATTAGGGTTAATGTGTGAATTAAGGATAATGCATTGAATGTTGTTCTTTTCAGGTTTTTATGCGTCAAAACGACGGGAGCCAATTATCAAAGCATGGAGAGCAACTTATCAAAGCATAGGGTGTAAATTATTAAAGCTCAAAACAAAGGGAGATCAAAGTGTAAATCAAGATCTTCTTGATATTTGTAAATAAATATCTTTTAGGATATTTGTATTTAAATATCTTTTAAGATATTTAAATATATTTTAGGATAAATATCTTTTAGGATATTTGTAATTAAATATATTTTAGGATATTTGTATTTAAATATATTTTAGGATATTTGTAATTTGGATGCCTATAAATACCCCCCTTGGGGGCTTGTAATGGGCATCCTTCTCTTGTTTCATTTTCTTGTAAAGAACATTTCTTCCTAGTGGAAAACACTCCAAAGGTCTTGATTGCTTTCTTGAATCATCTTTCAAGTATTATTGCTTTATTTACTTTCTTGCATTCTTGTTTTCTTTTATCTTTTTATTAGATCTTGGTTGTGAATTAAACACCAAGAAGTAAGTGTTTTCTTTTATGTTTTAGATCTTGGTTGTGAATTAAACACCAAGAAGTAAGTGTTTTCTTTTATGTTTTAGATCTTGGTTGTGAATTAAACACCAAGAAGTTGTTGTTTTCTTTTATGTATTTTTATCTCTTGGTTGTGAATTAAACACCAAGTAATTATTGCTTTATTTTAATTTAAGTATTGTTTTCTTTTACTTCCATTGCTTGAGCATCCTTCTTCTTAGAGGAGTGAAACTCTTCCACCTTTTTAGTGCTTTACCAAAGCCGGGAAGGGTGGAACGTGATTCACTTGTTCTTTGTTGAAGAACGACTCCTTGTTTAGCTATTTTACTTTAAAGCATTTTACTTATAGTGCTTGAGCATTTTACTTTGTAACACCTTTTGGGGATGAGTACCATTCATCATTCTAGCTTTACCATAGCTATGAAGGGTGAGTAGTCCTCATTCACTCTTTGGGAAGGGATGATAGATATGTAAAAGATTAATCCGGACATTATGTTTGTGTATCACCTTTATGCTTAAATGTTCTATACTCCACTTGATTTTTGGGTGATTGAATGCACCTAGCAAAGTAAAGGTACTTTGTATAATCAACGGATCTTTCTATGATAAATGGATGACTCCTACATGGAAAGATCCATTGATTCAAGGCAAGTACCCTAACTAACTCTTCATGACAAACTTTCAATGTCCACCATTATTGCACTTCATTCCTATCTTCCGATTAATTTGCCGTTGACACGGGAGTTAATTGAGTTATAAAGCATAAACATAATGCACCGGATAATCAACTACATATTCTGATTCCCGAACCAAAGAGTGTTTGTTACATTTAATCATCTTATATTTTGTCTAGAAAAAATACCCATTGGAAAGAATTTTACATTCTATCCAAAACTTCCCACAACTTCAAAATCATAATATTTCCAGTTACAAGTCTTTCTCACTATTTACTTCAAAGAACACCAACCATAGTTCCCTGAGGATTCGACTCTGGACTCAAACCAGATTATTACTACAACTTGACCGCCTGCACTTGGGTGTACACATTTCGGATCAAGTCAATTTTTTGGCGCCGTTGCCGGGGAATCATAAAAGGTGCTCTTTTTAGAAAAAGGTGAAAAAAAAAAAAAACCTCTCTTTTAGTATATATTTTTGCCTTATTGTGAATAATTTTGTTTTTTTTTATGACTGACACCAAACGTCTCTTTCAAAATTTGCCTGCTGAATCTTCTGGGTCTGTAAATCAACTTGAACCACCTTCACCCAAATCAGAAGCCGATTCTTGTAACTTCAATATGGCAAATATTGATAGGCAGGGTGAAGATCATGTGAGAGAGGGGGAAGTACCCAACATTCGAACATTGCGAGATTACTTACATCCCACAAGGAATAGTGTCCCCTCTTGTTTTATTTTTCCTGAAAATGCTCCCCTCTTTACTGTAAAGCCGGGGACAGTGCATTTATTGCCCGTGTTTCATGGATTGGATGCAGAAAATCCGTATCTGCATATCAAAGACTTCGAAGAAGTGTGTGGAACATTTCAAGACAATTCTGAATTGACAAAAATGAAATTGTTTTCTTTCTCTTTGAGGGATAAAGCCAAACAATGGTTACATTCTTTAAAATCTCTTTCAATCCCTAATTGGCAGGCTCTACAGAATGAATTTTTCAGAAAATTCTTTCCTCTGCACCGCACTAATACACTCAAAAGACAAATCATGAATTTTTCGGTCAAAGAAGGGGAAACTTTTTATCAAAGCTGGGAGAGATTCAAAGATCTTCTCCAATCTTGTCCACACTATGCTTTTGAAAATTGAACTTTGGCAGGTTTTTTCTATGATTCCTTGCCCACTAGGTTACGACAGTTTGTCGAAATGATGGCTCAAGGAGAGTTCATGGGAAAAAGTCCGGAGGAGGCATTCAATTTTTTTGATACCATATCTGACAGTTCTCAAATGTGGGACTCAGCCTCTCCTACCACTGTAGAAGCCAAACCACCTACTTTCCAAGGGGGTAAGTATGTCTTGAGAGAAGATGATGATCTTAGAGCAAAAATGTCCACTTTGTCTCGAAAGCTTGAAGCTTTAGAGATGAAAAAGGTCCATCAAGTTGATGTTGTCCCTCCCACAGAACAAGTGTGTGGGATTTGTGCGCTTACAGGGCATCCTACTGGGGAATGCCCGACCATTCCGGCATTCAAAGAAGTTTTATTGGAACAAACAAATGTCATTTCCAATTTCAACAAGCCTTACTCCAACCCATACTCTGAAACATACAATCCAGGGTGGCGGAACCACCCAAATTTCAGTTGGAGAAACACACAACCAACCCCCATGAATCAGCAACAAAGTCCACAACAACCACCTCAAGGACCTCCACAATATCCTCATCAACAAGGGCCACCACATCCACCTCAAGTACCTCCACAATATCCTCCATATCAACCACCACACAAAAGGAGCCTTGAAGATACATTAAATCAATTCATGCAAACCCAAATGAGCTATAACAATAGTTCTACTCAGGCTTTTATTTATTTCAAGGCCCAGACCACACAATCTTTTGAGGATCTCAAAGGCCACATTCAAAAGCTGACCCAGTCCACGAGCACACATGAGAAGGGAAAATTTCCTGCCCAACCAAAGCCTCCACAAGGCCAATTTCAGGTGGGAAGTCCATCAACTATGGAAACTCCACAAGACCAAGCCAAAACTGTCACCACATTGAGAAGTGGCAAAAAGATTGACAAGTCCATCAGAAACATGCTGATTCCAGACCCAAAACCAGACTCAATTCCAGCCAACCCATTAAGTGAGCCAGAACTTGCAACAAAAAATGACTGTGATCCCATGATTCAACAAGAACCAGAGCCATCAAGGGAAGAAGAACCCTCGTGTTCTATTCCTGCTCCTTTCCCTCATAGACTCAAGAGCATACAGAAAGCAAACAATCAGTCTGAAATTTACGAGCTTTTCAAGCAAGTAAAAATCAACATCCCACTTCTGGATGCAATCCAACAAGTTCCAGCTTATGCCAAGTTTCTAAAAGACTTGTGCACAGTCAAAAGAAGCCAAAATGTTCAAAAAAGAGCCTTCCTCACAGAGCAAGCCAGTGCCCTACTTCAACACAAAATCCCTCCAAAGTGCGAAGATCCAGGGTGCCCCACTGTGTCATGTGTCATTGGAAATTTCAAAATTGAGCAAGCATTGTTAGACCTTGGAGCTAGTGTCAACTTGCTTCCTTTCTCTGTCTACCAGCAGTTGGGTTTAGGTGAACTGAAACCCACTTGCACCACACTCCAATTGGCAGATAGATCTGTAAAAATTCCTAGGGGTATTGTTGAAGATGTACTTGTCCAAGTGGATAATTTTGTCTTCCCTGTAGACTTCATTGTTCTAGATACTCATCCAGAAGTTCATTCAGAAACTTCAATTCCTGTCATTCTTGGTCGACCTTTTCTAGCAACCTCAAATGCACTAATCAATTGCAGAAATGGTATTATGAAATTGACTTTTGGGAATATGACTCTCGAAATGAACGTCTTTGACATTGCAAAACACCCAAGAGAGTACGAGGAGGTAGGAGAAATAAATTCCATTGAGTCATTGATACAAGCACATCTGAATGACTCATTCTGTGAGGATCTTAGTGAATCAACTTTGGCAAAATCTGACTCATCTGACTCTCTGGAACAAAACTCCATTGAGTGTCCTACCTTCAATGTGGGGACATGGGCTCCTAAATTTGAAGAAATTTCATCAAGTGGTACAAAACCACTATCTTCAAGTGACAGGCCACCAAAGCCTGAACTGAAACCGCTCCCATCTGATCTCAAGTATGCATTTTTAGGTGAGGATAAATCTTACCCAGTGGTAATTTCTTCAAAAATCACAGACTTGCAAGAAGCTCAATTAATTGAAGTTCTTAAAAGTCATAAAAGCACCATTGGGTGGACCATCGCTGATTTGAAAGGTATAAGCCCGTTAATTTGTAATCATGCCATATACCTTGAAGAGGACTCAAAACCCTCTCGTCAAATGCAGCGACGATTGAATCCTCACATGAAAGAGATTGTGAGACTAGAAGTGCTCAAACTCCTGGATGCAGGGATAATTTTTCCTATCTCCGATAGCAAATGGGTTAGTCCAACCCAAGTTGTACCAAAGAAATCTGGAGTCACAGTAGTCAAAAATGATGCAAATGAACTCGTGCCAACACGAGTCGTCACAGGATGGCGAATGTGCATTGACTATCGAAAACTCAATCTGGTGACTAGAAAAGACCATTTTCCTCTTCCCTTCCTTGACCAAGTCCTCGAGAGAATAGCAGGCCATGAATTTTACTGTTTCCTGGATGGGTATTCCGGATACAATCAAATTGAGATAGCTCTGAATGACCAAGAAAAGACCACATTCACATGTCCATTTGGCACCTTTGCATTCAAAAGGATGCCATTCGGACTTTGTAACGCTCCTGCAACATTTCAAAGATGTATGCTGAGCTTGTTCAGTGACATGGTCGAAAAATTTTTGGAAATCTTCATGGATGATTTCTCGGTATATGGTGACTCATTTGATTTGTGTCTAGCTAACCTAGAAAAAGTTTTGATGAGATGCAAAGAGGCAAATCTGGTGCTTAACTGGGAGAAATGTCATTTCATGGTGAATCAAGGCATTGTCTTGGGTCACATTGTGTCGTCTGAAGGCATGAAAGTTGATAAAGCAAAAATTGATTTGATAAGAAATCTTCCTGCTCCTAGGGTTGTCAAGGATGTTCGATCATTCTTAGGTCATGCAGGATTCTACAGAAGGTTCATAAAAGACTTCAGCACCATAGCAAAACCTATGTGTCATCTTT
Source organism: Ilex aquifolium (assembly GCA_951799425.1). Classification (NCBI taxonomy): domain Eukaryota; kingdom Viridiplantae; phylum Streptophyta; class Magnoliopsida; order Aquifoliales; family Aquifoliaceae; genus Ilex; species Ilex aquifolium. The sequence goes on from OX637393.1 coordinate 6,932,308, forward strand.
TGAGTCAGGACGTCATTTTTGACTGGAATGAAGCGTGCCAAAAATCCTTTGACAAACTCAAAGGCATGTTAATTTCTGCCCCAATAATGCAACCTCCTGACTGGACTCTACCCTTTGAATTGATGTGTGATGCTAGTGACTATGTTGTAGGTGCTGTTTTGGGACAAAGAAAAGATAAGAAGCCACATGTGATTTACTATGCAAGTAAAACTTTAAATGATGCCCAAATGAATTACTCAACAACTGAAAAGGAATTACTTGCTGTAGTATTTGCATTGGAAAAATTTCGATCTTATCTTGTTGGTTCTTCTGTTACTGTATTTACTGACCATGCAGCACTGAAATTTTTGCTTACAAAAAAAGATGCCAAACCAAGGCTCTTGAGATGGATCCTCTTGCTCCAAGAATTTGACTTAGTCATTAAGGACAAAAAGGGTGTGGAAAATGTGGTGGCAGATCATCTGTCGAGATTAACTTATGAATTTCATGAGGATGGACTGCCAATCAATGAAAAATTCCCCGATGAACAACTATTCAGGATTGATGAGACCCCATGGTACGCTGATATTGCTAATTTCCTTGCTACCGGAACACTTCCTCCATTTTTCACTCCCATGGACAAAAAGAAGTTTCTGAGGGAGGTCCGCAATTTCTTTTGGGAAGATCCCTACGTATTCAAGTACTGTAAGGATCAGATCATAAGACGTTGCATCCCCGCTCAGGAAAGTAGACAGGTAATAACATTTTGTCATTCAGAAGCATGCGGTGGTCATTTTTCATCTCGAAAAACCGCTGCAAAAATCTTGCAGTGTGGATTTTACTGGCCCACACTTTTCCAAGATGTCCATGCTTTTTGCGTAACTTGCGATAGATGTCAAAGGTTGGGAAACATTTCAAAAAGAAACATGATGCCCTTAAACCCAATTTTGGTGATCGAAATTTTTGACTGTTGGGGTATCGATTTTATGGGACCATTTCCCCCCTCCTTTGGCTATCTATACATTTTAGTAGCCGTAGACTATGTATCCAAATGGGTTGAAGCAATTCCATGCCGAAATAATGATCATCAAACAGTGATCAAGTTTTTAAAAGAAAATATTTTATCTCGGTTTGGAATTCCAAAATCCATTATAAGTGATGGGGGTTCTCATTTTTGCAATCGTCCCTTTTGGAATTTAATGAAAAAATACTTGATTTTTCACAAAATTGCAACCCCTTATCATCCACAGACCAGTGGACAAGCTGAGTTAGCTAATCGGGAGATCAAATTAATTTTGGAAAAAACGGTGAACCCAGATCGCAAAGATTGGTCATTAAGACTAACTGATGCGCTCTGGGCATACCGAACTGCTTTTAAAACAATTTTGGGCATGTCTCCCTATCGATTAGTCTATGGAAAGCCATGTCACTTGCCTGTGGAATTGGAACATAGGGCATACTGGGCTATTAAAGCAATGAATTTTGACTTAGACAAGGCTGGACTGTCACGGAAGCTTCAGATTAATGAATTGGAGGAATTGAGAAATGAAGCATATGAAAATGCTAAGATTGCAAAAACCAGGATAAAAATTTTTCATGACAAGAACATAGTGCGAAAATCTTTTGAACCTGATCAAAAGGTTCTACTTTTCAATTCGAGACTTCGCCTATTTCCTGGTAAGTTGAAATCAAGATGGACTGGACCATACATTGTTAAAAAGGTATTTGAACATGGGGCAGTGGAAGTGGAGAACCCATCAAACGGTAACATTTTTACCGTCAATGGTCAGCGATTAAAACCCTTTGTGGAGAATTTTGTCCAAAATGTGGAGACCATTTTTTTTATGGATCCAGAAAGTATCTCCGGAAATCACTCCGTAGATTACGCTTGCCGACACAAAAAAGGGTCGGGTCAATCAAACACCCGACACGATGGACTGCCTTTATAAGGCCCCCATCGTTTTTTTTTTCTTTTTTCTTTTCCCCACCGCCTTTACTCTTTTCTTTTCTTTTTCTTCTTCTTTTTCTTCTCTTTTCTTCTTTTTCTCCACTGAATCCGGTCTTCTGTACCACGATCCAACCCATAACAGTACCATGTCTGCATTTTTCGATGACCCTATCCTCCTTCTCATGATCTACATTTGTTTGTATTATTTACTTATGGCTGTTCTTCTTCGGGCCGCACTGATGATCAAGGGTTTTTGTCCCAATGAAAACCCAGACCACCCCAAAGATGCTTAATCTCTGTTTTTTTTGGTATAGGTCATCGGCGATTGAACAGATCTCCACAGTTAACTGCGTATTCAAGCTCTACAAACCGAAAAACTCGAAACATTGGGGACAATGTTCAGTCTAGGTTGGGGGGTGAGATCTACAGTTTACAGTAGTTGATCTGCAGTTTACAGTAGTTGATCTGCAGTTTACAGTAGTTGAACCCGTAAAATTTTCTGTAAATTTTTTTTTTATTGTTGTATCTGTTCAGATTATGTACCTTGTATTAATGATAATATTTGTGGGTCAGTTTTGATCGTCTTTGTGACTGGAAGACGTAAAAGAACCAGATAGTGGGTTATAAAGTAGCAATCATGGATGTAAATCTTTTTTGGTTTAGTCTAGGAGTCCTACGTACTTTTCCATCTGATGTACATACCATGATCATGAGAAAAGCAAGATTAGTAAGGAAGGCTGAAATCAAAGAAAAACAAGCGAAACCCCTCTGTGGCCGAAGCAGTTATTCTAAACGTCGTCGTGCTACACGACTTGGTGCCTGTAAACAGTGTGGCAGATACTTTCATGAGAAAAGATACAACAAATGTTCTGAACCAATTTCCGGTCGCGCAACCGATCGATTAAACTGGATAGTGAATGGGCTGAGTAAGGATTACCCTGATACGCCATGCTATTCCGGTACTGTGCTTAACCGATTTGTGAGAGAGGAAGTTGGGAGAGTTACTGGTTGTCCATTTTACACAGATACGGAGGGGGAATCGGATTGACCTCTATGGAAAAGTGTACTGAGGTTGGGAATGAAAGCTGAAGGTCCGAGTCTGTAAAAATTTTTGATTCGACGTTCGAACGTTACAACACGTTTGAACGTTTTTGCTAAAATCCTTCTACAATAGTGTACAGTTGCTTTTATTTATTAATGTTATTTTTAATGCATGTCACTTTCTTTTGTTGTATAGTTTTGTTGTTCTTAGTTTCAGATATCGGTGCATGGGTCAAAGCTCAAGTGCGAGGTGTTCTCTTACCCTACTCAATTTTTTTTTTTTTTTACTGTGCGTCATTAATTATCATATCAATGCATGAAAGGTTGCATTATTTGTGGGAATATTCTGCGTGGATATCCACTCTGCCGACACTGCGCACCAAAAAAAAAAAAATCCATGCCTGCACACTTATTGCGCCTGCTGACACTGTCGAAAGTAAAGTTAGAAAAAAAAGGGGGGGGGGGGGGGGCTGCCTTTCTTCTTCTTTTTTCTTTTCTTCTGCCTGCCAGCTCCTGCCGAAAGTCTGAGGAATGCCTTTATTAGGCCTTCCACCTTTTTCTTTTTCTTCCACCATCACCGGTGTTGGTTCTCCCCTTTCTCTTTCCCTTCTCTTCTTCTCTTTCTTTTTCTTCTCTTCTTCTTCGTCGTCGTTCTTTCTGTTCTCTGTAAAAACAACTCACCCCCTATAAATCCATGACCATATACGCCGACGATCCAGTCTTTTGTTTAATAATTTGCCTTATATGTTTGTATTTGTACCTGGGTGCTCTTTGTGTTCTCACACTTAGGATGGGGAGTTTCCAGAGAAACCCAGATATTCCTTGAGTTGAGTAATTTTTGTATTTTGTTTGTAGGTTTCGGCAGATGAACAGATCTGTACCTTACAACCTCATTTCCAAGCGTCATACACTTTCACTACTGCAACCTTATCTCCACTAGCCCACTAGTGCTAGTGTTGTAAGTATTGCGTGTTTGTAATTTCATTTATATATATATTTGAAATTTGATATCTACAGCTTGTGATTCTGATGGCTATTTGTCTTTATAAAATTCCTTGTGAATTTGCTATGCCCTCCAATGACTATGCTGTAATTACTGTTACAGTAAGATCTGATAATTTGCCAAATAATCCTCCTCAATCCTATGTATTCTGGGTTTATTCCTTCTTCGTTAATTTGTTTGTTTCATCCTAAATCTTCTTCCTTCCGCTTGTATTTTGGTATACTTTCTCTAGTTTCGTATTTGTAATTTTAGTTTTAGATCTGAAAAAAAAAAAAAAAAAATTTGTTTATTTTTTCTGGATCGCGTTTTTTTTAGTATTTGTACATGTATTTCATGATCACATCGGATGCAGCTTCAACTGTCTTTGTGACTGGCAGACGTTAAAGAACCAGATAGAATGTCTTTAGTCTTAGCAAGCATGGATCCTAAACTTTTTTGGTTTAGTCTAGGAGTTCTACGCATTTTCCCATCTGATGTGCATGCTGTGATAATGAGAAAAGCAAGGGATGTGAGAAAAATTGAGATCCGAGAGAAACAACAACAACCATTGTGTGGCAGAAGCAATTTTGCTAAACGTCGTCGTTCCAAACGACTGGGTGCTTGTTACCATTGTGGCAGGATATTTCATATGAAAAAACATAATCAGTGTTCTGAACCAATTTCGGGTCGTGCAACCGATCGATTAAACTGGATAGTGTATGGGCTGAGTAAGGATTATCCTGACACGCCATCTTATGCCAGTCCGGGACTTACAAGTTATGTGCGACAAGAAGTTGGAAGGGTCACTGATAATGACATAGATCCAAGCGATGACTCGGATTAGATTTTGACTATAAAGACAAAGCTGTGGAAAAATGTGTTTTGGAATGAAGGTTAAGGGTCTGAACTCTTTTGTAAAATAGTTTTGTACAAAGTCTTGTTGTTGAAATAAAAATGTGGGCCGAGTAAGGAACGTCCCGAACTACCAACTAACAGTGTAGGTAGGGATTTGATCCTGAGACGCCATAAATTTCCAAGTTCAATTTGTGCATTTTATCTTCTTTCAATTTTCATAGATAAATGAGTATGTGGGCTGAGTAAGGAATGTCCTAAAATGCCAACCTGTAGTGTGGGTAGGGATTTTATCCTGAGACGCCATAGTTTTTCAAGTTTAATTGGTGCATCTAGTCTTCTTTCAATTTTCATAGATAAATGAGTATGTTTATAATTTTGAATTTTATTTCTTCTTCTTTAAAAAAAAAAAACTCACTTCCTTGAAAAATGGTATTTTCTCTATGCTTAAATGTCAAATGTATATTGCTATTTGTTATTCTTAAGGTACAGAATGATCAGACTCGAAAATAGAATTAGTATATAACCGACATTCCATGAAAAAAACCTGACATTACCAGTGGAGATGATAAAAAATACCATGGTAAGTTTTGAGCCTTATCATACTTTTGAGAGATAATTAACATTTATTCAAGTAAGATCTTTCACTCTCTATTTTTGAATAATCTCATTAAATTTGCTTTGATTGACGCAACTAAGGTAATCTGTTGACATATCCCCCAAGAAATCTGTTCATACGACACATACATGTTCACATACTTGAGAAAGGATCTTAGGCCATCTTTGATTTGATATTGAGCCTTAGCCATTTGTTCTACAAAATTATTTCCCTAGTCAGCCATGTTTGAGCCCTCAATGTATGATTTCTTCTTTGATAAACCCAAATGTTTACCAAGCCACAAGAAAACATACTGGACACACCATTGCTATCTAATTTTCTTGCACACTCTTATAAATCAATATGACACAGAAATGCAAAGAAATGGAAATGCAAAGAAATGGGGAAAACTGTGGAGACTACTTTACGATGACAAGGAGAATCAAAAAAAAAAAAAACGTTAGAATTAGGTATGCTACACTACATAAACAGAAGATAGCTTTTGAAAACCTCTGACGTCATTTCGTTAGCCACTGACCTTTGGCCATGCTACAACCTATGAAAAGCCCTAATTGATCTCAAGTTTGTTTTTACATGTGTGTGTTGTTAATCAAAATTGGGGTATGGTAAATAGTATTTCTTTAAATTGCATCAATATTCTTTCATGAGATTATGCCAAACATGATTAGTTTGTTTCCTTAAACTTCACTCCCTTCCTAATTGTGCATGTGATTTTTCGATTGGCCACCTTCTGATCACATGCCCCGTGAGAGACAAGTCACTATAATCGGAGTGAATTTTTGCTGAGAGCATTCTACGAGAGGTTTGTGAAATCGAAGCTATCCATGGAAGGTAGTAAAGTGGAGTGTTTGTTATATAACAATTCTTGTTGCTAGAATGATCATTCTTACTACATAGGGAATTTCAAATACCAATATAACAAGTGTTTATTTTTGCATATATTACGTACCAATAACAGAGAAGTGTTTTATTTTGCTAAAAAAAAAAAAAAAATTCGGCGTCTCAGCTATCATGGTGCTAATGCATATACACATTTTTTCAAATGGAGTTTGTAGGTAGCTTCACTGAAAACCTTCACGAGACAAAACTCGTCCACTAGGAATCACCTAGGGGTTTAACGGCTTATTGCATATGCTAAATGCAATCGTGTTATCTACGAAAGTGATTTTGTTATGCTGTTATTTATTACTAGGGACTAGTAATGTTTAGGTTGGGGGGTGTGATTAACCCTAATTAATGCAAAATGTAATTAAATTAAAAGGTCAATTGTGTAATTAAATAAAGTTAAACTAGTCAAAATAAATCTAATTAGGGTTAATGTGTGAATTAAGGATAATGCATTGAATGTTGTTCTTTTCAGGTTTTTATGCGTCAAAACGACGGGAGCCAATTATCAAAGCATGGAGAGCAACTTATCAAAGCATAGGGTGTAAATTATTAAAGCTCAAAACAAAGGGAGATCAAAGTGTAAATCAAGATCTTCTTGATATTTGTAAATAAATATCTTTTAGGATATTTGTATTTAAATATCTTTTAAGATATTTAAATATATTTTAGGATAAATATCTTTTAGGATATTTGTAATTAAATATATTTTAGGATATTTGTATTTAAATATATTTTAGGATATTTGTAATTTGGATGCCTATAAATACCCCCCTTGGGGGCTTGTAATGGGCATCCTTCTCTTGTTTCATTTTCTTGTAAAGAACATTTCTTCCTAGTGGAAAACACTCCAAAGGTCTTGATTGCTTTCTTGAATCATCTTTCAAGTATTATTGCTTTATTTACTTTCTTGCATTCTTGTTTTCTTTTATCTTTTTATTAGATCTTGGTTGTGAATTAAACACCAAGAAGTAAGTGTTTTCTTTTATGTTTTAGATCTTGGTTGTGAATTAAACACCAAGAAGTAAGTGTTTTCTTTTATGTTTTAGATCTTGGTTGTGAATTAAACACCAAGAAGTTGTTGTTTTCTTTTATGTATTTTTATCTCTTGGTTGTGAATTAAACACCAAGTAATTATTGCTTTATTTTAATTTAAGTATTGTTTTCTTTTACTTCCATTGCTTGAGCATCCTTCTTCTTAGAGGAGTGAAACTCTTCCACCTTTTTAGTGCTTTACCAAAGCCGGGAAGGGTGGAACGTGATTCACTTGTTCTTTGTTGAAGAACGACTCCTTGTTTAGCTATTTTACTTTAAAGCATTTTACTTATAGTGCTTGAGCATTTTACTTTGTAACACCTTTTGGGGATGAGTACCATTCATCATTCTAGCTTTACCATAGCTATGAAGGGTGAGTAGTCCTCATTCACTCTTTGGGAAGGGATGATAGATATGTAAAAGATTAATCCGGACATTATGTTTGTGTATCACCTTTATGCTTAAATGTTCTATACTCCACTTGATTTTTGGGTGATTGAATGCACCTAGCAAAGTAAAGGTACTTTGTATAATCAACAGATCTTTCTATGATAAATGGATGACTCCTACATGGAAAGATCCATTGATTCAAGGCAAGTACCCTAACTAACTCTTCATGACAAACTTTCAATGTCCACCATTATTGCACTTCATTCCTATCTTCCGATTAATTTGCCGTTGACACGGGAGTTAATTGAGTTATAAAGCATAAACATAATACACCGGATAATCAACTACATATTCTGATTCCCGAACCAAAGAGTGTTTGTTACATTTAATCATCTTATATTTTGTCTAGAAAAAATACCCATTGGAAAGAATTTTACATTCTATCCAAAACTTCCCACAACTTCAAAATCATAATATTTCCAGTTACAAGTCTTTCTCACTATTTACTTCAAAGAACACCAACCATAGTTCCCTGAGGATTCGACTCTGGACTCAAACCAGATTATTACTACAACTTGACCGCCTGCACTTGGGTGTACACATTTCGGATCAAGTCACTGCCCAGGTCTTGGTCCTCTGGCTCTCCATCGCCCTCTTCTCTTTGCCACTTCAGCTCAAGTCCAAGCTCAGGATCAAATCCAACCCAGCTCAGAGTCCTCCTCCGATGAAATAGGGACACGAGGGAGAAAATATCGGGATACGGGCGCGAAGATCAAATCCTACCATAATTGTACTTACCAAAGTAGTAGAAACCCTCTCCCTCATGTCACCGCCTTACTAAACCTATATAATGTAAGCCCTCTCCACATAAAAGGCATGCCTTGATGACCTTTAGAGACCTCTACACCTTGAGATCCCTACACACACTACACCTCCCTACACACATTGTTTCTCTCTCCCAAAGCACTATAATACTTCCGGAGTTACTCTCCCGGTAATATTGTTCATCAATAAAGATCTCCGGCCACCGCGGCCGTTCCCGAGAGTGGAGTAGGTCACCCGGACCGAACCACTATAAATCTTTGTGTTGACTCTATATTTACTGTTTTTCCATTGATCTGTCATTGATTGCATATCTATTGCTCATTAATTGTGTCTCTTGATATACTCGACTGTTGATCTTGCACAATACCGATTTTTGCATCATCAATTTCAATTATAAATGGTTAAAATGACCACTTTACATAAATGTAAGGAGGAATCACACTTCGCATCCTAAAAGATCTTAGAAATCTCACTTTTCACTCTTAAAAATTAAAATTTTTACATTGCACATTCAATGTATTAAAAGTGTTGCAATGTGACACTTCCGTTAACTTTTATTGTTCATAGTCAACGTTAATGGGGTATGTCTACAAAGACAATGATTTTTTTTTTTTTTTTTGCCTAAAAGGGGTAAAGGAGGGGTTTTTACCATAAATAGGAAGATGGGTTGGTAGTCCTGGCAAAGCAAGCCATGAATCTCCGTTGTTGAGGGAAGGTGGACAACAACGGAGATTCCAAAAGGTTATGTTTATTGCTTCTTCTTTTTTTTTTCTTCTCTTTATCAAACTAGAGGAGGACTACGGTACTCAAGGAGGTACCGTACAAAAAATTATAATTTTTTAAAGGCAAGCAAGTTACAACTTTTAAGGTTGTAAGTTTACAACTGCGAATGACATGTTTGATTCTGAAATATTATATGATCGATCATGCAGTTTTAATTGGTGAAGTTTTAACTGATAGATGTGAAGTTTCAACTGATTGGAGTTATTAATGATCTACTACAATATTTCATGATCGATTATGAATAACCACATCCAATTGTAACTTCAACTTTTAGTACAGTGCAATTTTTTTTTATTTGTTACCGTACAACTTTCCAGAAAATTATGATTTCAATCCCTTATTAGATTCAAATTTTAGCTCGATGCTTATAGTTTGAGTTCAAAAATCTTAATATGGCAGTAGTCAGGTTGAAGAGTTTGCGTTGAAGGTTGAGTTCGGGTTGAGAGAAGCCCACCAGTAGGGCCTAGGCGATCAGAAATTGTAGGCGTTCTCAAAGAACGACTCAAGTCATAGCCAAACACTCGCACCACAGAGCTGCAAGCTAGTGAGAGTCCCCGTGAATCGAACCTTGCGTATTAGTCTCATGGGAATCAGGGAAGACCCTAAACGAAACAATACAAGTCACTGGACCACCAACCCATAGTGTTCGGGTTGAGTTTGATTAAATATTTTATAACTTTAATTCAACTCAAATGAATTATTCTATCCGTCCGAGCTGGACCCTACTGGTAATAGGGAGGAAAAGTGGTGTGAGTGGCGAGACTTCTCTGCATAAAAGATTAAAAGTAAGTTCATATTGTGGAAGACCCGGTCAATAATCTATATATTATATGTATTATTATTATATTTGATACCTAGAAATTTATTAAATAAAAAAGTTCAAAAATCAATATTTATGGTGTATATAAAAAAAAAAACAACAAAAAATTATTTATAGCACTTCACCAAAAAAAAATGAGCCTACTTACAATGTTGTAATTGATCTCAATGTGTTTTTATAATTTGAAAATATTGTACGAGAAATATATTATCAGTGACATCGAAAATATCTAACTCTATATACAATTAATTATCAGTCATCCACTAACTATTTGATAGGTTATGAAATCATTTCGTCACAATCTTTGATTTTTGAATTTATTTAATAATTAACTGCCAAAGATATTAAAAGAGCAATCCAATCATGTTTCAAAGTTTTGCTCAAAAAAAAAAAAATCCAATCTATAAAGGTAAGATGATACACCTGTATTTATTGAAGGGGTGGAACTATTCTCACCCTACAAATCTCCATTTCCACCTCATTTAATTTTTCATTATTAAACTACTAAACCCACCTCTTTTATACCCTCTTCGTTAGTAACTAAGCCCACCACATACTACACACACCCCTTTAATAAGTAAACTTACATTTTCGCAAACAAAAAGAAAGGCCTGTGTGCATAAAACTACTCATTTAAGGAACATGGGTTTTCTAGATTTGAGCAAAAATGAGTTTTCTAACTCTTGGCCAACATGCTTTGAAAATATTAAATCTCTAAGACATCTCTATCTGGATTCCAACAAATTAACTTCCAGCATACCCACAAACCTATGGAGACTCAAAGATCTTTTGGCGTTGAACTTGTCTTCAAATTCTTTAACTGGGTATATAACACCAGAAATTGGAAGTCTAAAAGTTGTGATAACAATAGATCTGTCGAGGAATCGGTTATCAGGTATTATCCCTAGCACAATTGTAAGCCTACAAGGTATGTCGATTCTGTCATTAGACCATAACAGATTATAGGGCCCCTTACCTGAGTCACTTGGAAAATTGGTAAGCCTAGAGTTTTTGGATTTATCTCATAACAATATCTCTGGAACGATTCCAAAGTCCTTAAAGGCACTCTTGTTTCTTAAATACCACAATGTATCTCACAATAAATTAAGAGGAGAAATTCCAAATGGTGGACCTTTTGCAAACTTCACTTATCAGTCTTTTTTGTCAAATGAAGATTTGTGTGGTCCACCTAGGTTGCTAGTGCCTCTCTGCAAAAGTAGTTCTCTTAAAAGATCAAAGAAGAAAAGAATGCTTCTAGTTGCATATATTTCACTGGCAGTTGCATCTACGATTTTGGCCCTGGCCTTGATATTCTTTTTGATCAAACGACAAAGGAGAAGTAATGTTCTCCCTAAAAATGATTTGTTACCTGCAATAACCCATGGAAGAATTTCATACTACGAACTTCGATGTGCAACTTACGAGTTCAATGAAATCAACTTGCTTGGCAAGGGTGGATTTGGTTCAGTTTACAAAGGAATTTTGACGGATGGGACACATTTGGCTATAAAAGTTTTCAATCTGCAACTGGAAGGTGCATTCAAGTGCTTTGATACAAAAAGTGAAGTATTGCACAACCTTCGCCATCGAAATCTTACCAAAGTTATCAGCAGTTGCTCTAATCTTGATTTCAAAGCAATAGTCCTCGAGTATATGCCCAATTGAAGCCTTGAGAAGTGGTTGTATTCCCATAACTATTTATTGGACATCTTGCAAAGATTAGATATAATGATAGATGTCGCACATGCATTGGATTATCTCCACCATGGCTACTCGAGTCCTGTGATCCATTGTGACTTAAAGCCTAACAATGTCTTGTTTGATGAATATATGGTTGCACATGTTACTGATTTTGGCATTGCAAAATTACTGGGTGAGGAGAGTACTGCACTAACCAAGACTCTGGCAACATTAGGGTATATTGCACCAGGTGATGCTTATACCTTTTTAATTTATACCCTTTTTTGCATTTGGATTCTCTTTACAACTTTGGCTTTTTTGTTTTTTTTTTTTTTTTGCAATATAATATCATACCAAGTGTAAAGTTCCTTACATGCATTATAATTTTGCTGATGAATGTAGAGTATGGATTGGAAGGATTAGTCTCTACAAGGTGTGATGTTTACAGCTATGACATTATATTGATGGAGACCTTTACAAGGACAAATCCCTGTGATGAAAAGTTCACTGGAGATTTGAGCCTCAAGAATTGGGTGAATGATTGCCTACCAAATGAGATAATCCAAGTTATAGATGCCAACTTAGTAATGCCAGAAGACGAATACTTGACTCTGAAGGTGCAATGTGTATCATCCGTATTGGAATTGGCTTTGAAATGCTCTACAGAATCACCTGAAGAGAGGATTAGCATGAGGGAGGTTGTCGTAGCTCTCCAAAAGATTAGACTTGAATTTCTTGCAAAGTGTTAAAGGCCTTGACACATGAAAGTATTGTTCGACATTATCGTATAAATGCAAAGTAATATAACTCTCACTCAAGCATGAGTCTAGACTTACAGTAAAATTTTTATATGCTAACATCTTGATGTTGTTGCCACATGTTGCAAGGTTTGACATGTGGAAGTTGCAAGACTAACTACCAAAAATGTGTGTTGTAAGATAATAATTAAGATTTATTGCTCATTTGAAGTGAAGGTCATAGAAATGTACTTTTGAAGTCTAAAACTGTTGCATGATCTATCAAGTCATTACTTTTTTAGGTAGTCCATTGTTGTTGATTATTCCTTCTCGAGTGCTTTTGCTATTAATGTTTAGAGGGAGGTGGGTGCGCCACAACACAATCAAAAGGACTTTTAGGAAAAATAACCATTTAGAAAAAGGATTGAGCAAGCTCGGAGTGAAGTCATAGAGTGGAAGAGAGGATCCTCCATGAAAATAACATGGCTATAGACTCTGGGGAGACAAGCATTTACTATAAGAGGGGGTCATAGCAATTATAACTCGTGTGATTCCCAGCTTCAGAAAGCCAACTCTCAGAAGAGAAATGCCATTTCCGAGGCGAGCTCATTTTTTTTTTATCAAGTCAAAAAAAAATTACTTGTATGTTTATGGCTGCACATAAAAAATTTTATGTGATGAGGCCTTGTAAGATAAACCTGAAGAAGTTTATGGTTTTCACTCCACTTGTATGTTTTCTTTATGTTATTTGTTGTGTTTTCATTTACTCCGTAAAGTCTCTCTTGGTAATACATTCTCACAAAAAAAAAAAGACCTGTGTACACAAACCTACTCATGTCAAGCCTAAAGATCTCAAATTACTTTAAACGGAAAATAATGACATCCACTTTGTTTATATAGTCAAATTGTTGTCGATAGGGGTGTTGAGCGAATCGAGTTTGTCAACCTTTGATTATGTTGTCATGATCGAGCTTGAACCTAGCTAAATAATCAACATTAAATTTTTCCTCAAGCTCAAGCTCAGCTTACCAGAAGATTGTGAGCAATCGAGACAAACTCTAGCCCAATTTTCCGTTAACATTTTTTTGAAAAACTTGACTTAGTGACTTAGTAACCAACACAATGATTATAAAATTTGTAAACAAAATTTTTCAAAATCTAACTAATCAATCATAAAAGAAAATCCTAGAAGTTTAAAATTAAAAAAAAAAAAAAAAAAATTCTGAGACAACTGCAAGAAAAAAATGTATATGATCTCGAAGAGGTTTGTGGTTATTTATGTCTCGGATAGGAGTTATTTAGCCATAATTATAAATTAGAACCTAATCGAGCCGAGTTTAGCTTACTTTGGTGGGTTAGACATTGCTCAGATTTGACTTATCTGTAAAATGAGCTTACTTGATTCAATTCACTTTGTAATTTGAAGGAGCCAAAACTAAGTCCAGGCTGAGCCAAAACAATGGTGAAAAGTCTTATCCACCTGTGCAACTGTCTAAGTTTCCATTAAGTTCCTATTGGTAAGAAGTTACCATGAAATTTACACGGAGAGTTTTGTGTAAGACCCATGTATTTATTTAAATTGAATGATAGAATAATAAATATAATACTAAAATAGTTAAAGGGGTGCTAGGAAGTCTAACCCGAGGTAGGAAAAAGGCCCGCGTAATTTGGTACATTGCAAGCGATTCTAACCTTTGAGAAAATTAAGATTATGTTCACGATACATATCCTTTTGAATCCCAATGATATAATCATGTACAAATATATTTCTTCCACTATCTGATGATGCAAAAAAGTGGATTTATGCATGATCAACAGTCAAGTATATGATGCAAAGTAATTAAGGAAGCAATGAACAATAAAAGACAAAGATTTGGTGGTTGGGCCTAGGTGACCAAACCACCGAAAGCGGCGACGGTGGCCGGAGAATTTTATTAATAAAATAGAAGGTGAGAGAGAGAGAGAGAGAGAGAGAGAGAGAGAGAGAGAGAAGGTAAGCTCTAGGTGAGATAGTTGTGTCATAGATGATGTGTCCCTCATGTGTAGAGGGCTTACAATTTATAAGTACAGAGCCGTAGTTGAGGCGGTGGTCGTGGAGGGTAGGTTACTAGTTTTTCGAGGAGGATAGCTACAATTAAAGATAGATATAACTAAGGATAGTATTGATCTTCGAGCAGTGGTTATCCCGATAATTACTCCTCACGAACACTGATCTTCCTGGGTCTCTTGAACTTTTGACTAGGCAGAATCCATGAGCTGTTCTTGATCTGCCTTTTAGCTGGTTTGGGCCTACCCCATGAATTGGGCCTGACCCAGCTAAATCTGGACTCGTCACTATCCATAAAATAAAGATAAACTTCCAAGCATAGTTTTAAAAACCGGCCCGGACATCAACCCAACAAAGGGATCGGGTCAATGGGTTACTAGTTCAACCGTTGGGTCATTGGTCGAACCGGTCAAATAATAAAAAAATAAAAAATAATTATAAATAGCTTTAAAAAATCACAATAATTATAAAAATAGCATGCTTAATGTATATTAGATCAAACAAAACCCCAAAATCATCAAAACTGTATCCAATATCAAATAATTAAGTTCTTCCAATTCCAAAGTTCCAACACCTAATAGCATAATCAACTACAAAATTACAAATACAAATCAACTAATAGCATAATATAAAAGCTGAATGAATCTTCAAATCAAGTAATAGCACAATTACAAACATATTATAATAGCATTCATCAAAGAATATCTTCACTATTTCCCTATCAAGCATCTAGAATTGCTTTTTCTATGGGTTAATCTTTACTATTTCCCTGTTGAATTCATCAAAAAATATCTTCAGATCAATCTGGGTTCTTATAGAAAAAAGCCTTCATTGTGCTCACTGAACTTCACCAAAACCAAACCCACCAAAAACTGAAGACCTCACCCCTCCCCCCCCCCCCCCCCCAGTTACAACTAGTGCAACGACAAGTCAACCAACAACTACCAACCAAACAACCTCATATAGGAGTGAGAGAGAGAGATTTAATACCTGAGACGAGAGAGAATGATGAATAGGCTGAAAATCACAATAATTAATGAAAAGAAGCTCATTGTGAACTATTGCAAATAAAAATAACAAGTTTAATCAATAAAATTTGACAGATTTCATAATTGAAATCAAATTGCAATTATAATTGAAACCAAATATACCATTTGTTGCCCAATTGCTGTTCCATGTACCAGGTATCATCATAATTGAAATCAAATTGCAAATTTCATGTAGATGGATGAAAATTCTAACTTTGAAACCCAGCTCCAGAAACCCAATTCTGGTAAGTTTCGGTCAGAGAGAGAGAGAGAAATGATGATGATGATGTACCTGATGTGTCGTCCACGGAGCTCTGGCCAGTGAGTCCCTTCCGCCTCGACTTTGAGTATTCTTCGTTCAAACTTTGCCTTCAACTTCGAAATAGCACAGAGAAGAGAGAGAGATGGAGGACTCAGACTGAGAGAGAGCGAGAGATAGAGAGAGAAGACTGGAGTGAGGAGGTGGTCGGACCTCAGACGATCGCGAGAGGAGCAGCCAGAAATCGAGTTAGGGCAAAAAATGCCCAAAAGAGCTAAAACATTGGTTTTAATTCCTTTTAAATTGATCCGACCGGTTCGTTCAAAACCGTCCGGGTTAAACGGTTTACTCAAGAACCGGGCGGTTCCATGGGTTTTCTCCGGTTTTTGTGCATAACCGATCCTTTATAAGAACCGGCCCGGTTCTGGCTCCGGTTTGCAGGTTTCCGGGTTGACCCGCCGAGCCGGGTTTTAAAACACTGCTTCCAAGGATCCTAGTAACCTTTCCAATTCAATACCAACAAATATCTTGTGATATAATCAAACCAAAACAAGACTCTTCATGACTCAATTAATGTCCCTCAATTTAACAACACTAGTCGTCATAGTCTTAACGAGTGTTCATAATTCTCAAGATGATAATGATATGCTAGCTACTATGATAACCTTAGCTTTTTATCCCAAAAACTTTCTTAATTTCCTTTCCATATGTCTCTAAGTTCGTATCTATACCTCGATCTCCCATAAATCATATCTAAACATTGTAGGTTTTCAGCCGTATCAGGCAGGAGCGCTCAAGCGCCCTATCTTACTTAATAAAAGGGCTCAAAAGCTGCGAAGAAAGTCGAGCTGCTCTAATCGAGCTATGAAATCAGTGTGGTGAGGTATTGGAAGTGTTCAGCAAATTTAGAGAAAAACAGAGGATCGTGCTATACTAGCAAAGCTTCAGCAAAATGAGGTAGGTAGCTTTCGCTAATGATAGATCGGCTTGGTGATTAGGTTTCCTAATTAATGGAATTCGTTTTCTCTTGACTTTATTAAAACTGTAATCTCCCTTGACTCTATCTAAAAATGGAATCATGGAATTCTCTCCCGGAGCTACGATATTAGAAAGTAGAATTACCTAATTGCTAGAAGGAAGTGAAGCTTGATTGTCGGGGGAAATCAATGGGAAGGAAAAAAGAAGGTAGATTATTCGATTATATTTTCTCTTTTGGTAAAGATTCGCTTTAAGTGATAGGGGATGTGATTAGAATTCATCATTATCATCGAGACACCCGAAGGGCCAGCCATATGTACCTCGGGAGACCTGGTCCATTCAAATCAAAATAGAACTAACCTCAATCAAAGGCTATAAGAAGGGATCAACCTTTTTTCAAAGATCCCTTTTTTTTCTTGGGACCCTTCACGTCATGCCCTCTGTCCCTTTCGATCAATAAAGGTTGGATCTGTCTCTAATCTCTTTGACTTCGACCAAACGACTACTTTACTTTATCGATCACTAAGTCAGTCATTCAGTAAGTACAACACTCACTCTGGTCAGTATGTACAGTCACCAATCCAGTAAATCAACAGGCAATGCCCGTAACTCAGACAACCCCACTAAGTAAGTCAAGAAAGCCCTTCGCTTGGTTGTCAGGTACGCCTGTCAAAATCCGACACGACACGATTAACCGACACGAATTAAGCGGGTTTGGGTGAGACCTTAACGGGTTTGGGTGGTAAACGGGTTAACCCGTCAGACACGTTTAATAAACGGGTCGTGTTCGGGTGAGACCTGTCAACTCGTTTATCACCCGTTTACCTGTTTAAAAAAATTAATATAATAATAAATTAATAATAATTTGTAAAAAATTAGACAAAATTAAAATATTATATATAAACATATGGTAAATGAGTAAAAAAAAATCTTACTTCAGAAAAATTAAGTACAGATTATTCACTTACCTCCTTTGTAGTGCTCGATGTGGGAATACATTTTTGATCACTATAGAGACTCTTTCTAGAGCTTTCAAATTCCAATCCAAACCCCCCTCCCCCTCGCTCTCTCTGTGTTTCTTTAGCATTTCTTGTTTCTTTCTTCTCTCTTTCTGGCTTCTGCGGATGAGAGATGGAGCTTGATCTGAGTTTGGGAGATTCATCAAAACCATTTGAGTTTTTGCCCTAGAATCGAGAGCTTACCACCACCATCAACAACACTGGTCGAGGGTTCTGCATGACTTGGGAATCAACTCAAATCGAAGACTCAAGAGAAAGCACAAAAGCCTAGCCATCATGATTCTTCCGAGGATGATGATCGCACATCAGAAGAATCCATTAAAGCACATACAGAAGATGGTGTCGATCAAATGGTCTATCTCTCTCCTCCTATTCAGCTTGATCTACTCCCTCTCGCTTCCGTTCCCCATCTAACACCTTCAAATCAACAAACCTTTCCTCGGTCCTCTGATAATGGTAATCATTTGTTTCTAATCTGTACAAATAAGTGGATACATCTATATACATGTGGTGATTGTTCGTCGCCAGTGGGATTGCTATCCGTGTGTGTTGTTGATGCACAGTGGATAGAATTGAGTCTTTGATTGTGACCCACCTTCAATTTGTTGTTGGTTGGTGTGTTTCGGCAGTGGGTCTGTAATATATAGCTGTGATTGGTGTAGTGGTTGAGTGGATCCTTGGCAGCGACGAAGTTCATCCCTCTGTGTTGGATGTCTGTGTGGAGAAAAATGTGGTGTTTGGATCTAGGGAAGTAAGCCCTGGGGTGGGTTTATAGACACAGTTTGTGGGTTTATACACACTGAACACATAGTGAAAGCTTTTGGCTTCAATCCCACTTCGACAAATTCAAATGGATGAGACCTCCCATGCCTATAAAATGATGCAGCCCCTTCCTTTAGTCATTAAACCTTCTCATTTAATTTTGCAAGTGGCAGCCAGTTGGAAATTTTTTAATTAAGCGAGTACAATTGGTGTGGGTAATTAATGGAGTTTAAAATTTTAATAGGATAGTTTTTTTGCTGCGGGTTAAAATTTTAATAAAATTAAACGGGTTAAACGAGTCGTGTCATGTTACTCGTTTATTAAACGATTCGTGTTTGTGTTTAGGTTTTTTACCCATTTATTAAACGTGTCGTGTACAGGTTTACATGTTTTTCACTCGTCACCCGTTTAACCCGACACGTTTGACACCCCTATTGTCAGGTAAGATAACTAAGATTGTGTTGTGAAATGCTTAAATATACAAGGGGATGTATATCTGCCGACTAAGAAAAAAAGATGTAACACCCCAATAGACTTTTACTGGGTGGGATTACCTCTCCGAAGCGAACCTAATTAAGCTAGTTTAGCGGTCAACCACCGAGTTTCAATGTAGATTCCAAAATTTGAACCTCCAACTTTAAGAAAAAAAATTTGGTCAATATCCCACTGGACCACCCTACTCGGTGGTTCTGGAGTGGTTTAAAGTGTTGAAATTCCCTACTTTTTCTGCTTTTCGTTATGTAGAACTTCTTTTGCTGGAAAGCTTCAATCTGTACCAAATCTTATGAAGTCGGTTTGAAAGTTTCAATATTCCATATTCTTTTCTTTTTTTCTTTTTTTTGTTTGTTGTTGTGGGGAGTGTTTATGGCAATTAATTCAAACTTGTATTGAGAAGCGCACATACCCTGGAAGGCTGAAAACTTGTAAACTTAACCCTTAAGTTACTAAATTTAAAGATATGTTGGACAACACTATTTGAGTAAATGTTTGATTATATATTCAACTAGGAATAATCCGTATCTGAAGGCACGGTATAATATGAATGATTTTAAGAGGGATGACGATGGCTGTTGAATGAGTCTATTTGATACCATTAGATGAACTTATTGAAGCATGTCATGTTTTATATTATAAATTGTTACATAAGGTAATGTCGTCAATATACTATCACAATAAATAAATAATTATAAAAAATGGGAAACTTTAAGAAAAAAATAAAGAAACGGCTGAATCCCTCCCCCCCCCCCCCCCCCCCCCCCCAAGCCAAAAAAAAAAAAACACCCAAAGAGCCTAAATTCCCAGCCAAAGTCACAACATAAACACCACCTCAAATTTCCACCACAAACCAAAACAAATAAAATCAAACATTCTCTGCGATTCAGTTTTTTTTTTCAATCTTAATCTTTTCAACAAAGATTGAAAATAGAGGGAAAAATTACAATTTGACCCCTTCAATTATGACCTTTTTTTACTTTGTCTCAATTATTCCCCACGAGTTATGTGCACGCATGAAGTACAAAACTGTGATAATACAGATAATTTAAGCATAATTTATTTGGACTAAAAATTTATATTAAGATAAAAAAAAAACCAATTTTATAAATTTTCACTTATAATTTTTTTTATGTGAGTGAAAGGAATACAACTATAAACACACCCAAAAGAGCTAGAAAAAGTTAAATAAAAGCTCACAAAGAGAGAGTAATTTTAGACCTAACAAAATTAGATATTGAATTGAACTACTAAAATTTGGGCCCTAAAAATTTAAATTATATCTAAAATACAAAAAAAAAAAAAAAAAATAGGCTTATTATACTAAAGGAATAAATTTTATGGAAGCTTTCCAAAATTTGGGCTCAACCAAGTAAAGAGTAATTTTAAACTTAACAAAATTAAATATTAATTTAAACTTTTAAAATTTGGATAAAAGTAATCTTATTGTACCAAAGCAGTAAACATTTTTGGGGGCCTCTAAAATTTGGGGCCCTGGGCATGTACCTTAGCTGCATAGAACTTGGGTCGGCTCTGCGTTAATAAGTGACAGATCCACTTAGATTTCTTTCTCTCTCTTTCTCTTCTCGTTTCACTTTTATTCTTTTCAATTTTTTTGGTAATTTACCCTAAACTATGTTTTCATACTTGTATTCATCATTTAATGCTTACAAACAACATCCATATGACACTACATCACAATAAAAATATCCTTTGAGTGTAGCATTTTGTTATAATTTACTTGATTCCAATTCCCTTTATCATTTTTTAAAGCATTTTGTTACTATTCAAAATCCATACCATTTTTTTTTTTTTTTGGTTATCTTCTCATGTTATGAAAATCGAAAATACCCCAAACAGCTTACTAATGGTACATTCGCATCACTTTTCTGTTTCCACGCATATTTTACTTCTTCCACACCAATAAACGCATCGTTATACCAAAAAAAAAGTGTATTAGAAAATATTTAATATAATGGTGGTATCACATAATCACTATCACGTAGTAAATCTCACTAAATTCTATAATCAACAATAATTTTCATATTCAACAACTAAGATATGGTATGACCCTTATATTGAAGGGAAATACTGTATTTAATATTTACTTGGAATGGGCAAAGCAAACTGTTCTGGCAATAGTACCAATTAGATTCTATCCGGACCCACACACGGACGTTTACCCACCTTTTGCCCAACGGAAACGATGGCCAGTTCTTCTACCCCCACACCCCCAACCCACTTTTCACATTCCGAAACTACCCTTTCACATTCCGAAACTACCCCCATTATGCACCCAAAATTACGTTCTAACCCTCAACCTTATAACCGAAGAAAAAACCTGTACGAATCCCAAACCCCCACTCCTTCCTTATAAGTTATATAACCAACCACCTTCTCAAAAAAGAGAGAGAGAGAGAGAGAGAGAGAGAGAGAGAGAGAGAGAGAGAGAGAGATGGAGAAGAAGGCAAGTTTGATGTTCCTGGTCAAGAGGCTAGGAAAGAAGAGTTCATGGAGGTTGAAAAGCTTTGGGCTAAGGTGGAAGAGGAAGTCCAGCTTGGGTGTCTGGTTCGTTGATGATTTTCTGTTCAAGATTGTCTCTGTTCTTGAAGCCATCGTTTTGGTGTCCGCTCTCTGTTTCTTCTTCCTCTGTTTTGGGTGTCATATCTGAAATATGGTATTTTAGTTTTATGGCTTGGATTAACACTCTGTGAGTCGTATTGTAGAGAGAGAGAATGAGGGTTGGAGAGAGAAAGTGCAGAGGATGTATTTGTAGATGATGGAGGAAAGCCCATTATTCAATATTCATGTAGCTGTAAAATTCTCTTTTCTTTTATTTTGTTTTTCTATTTCCTCTCTCCTAACTCTTTTCTTTCTAGAGGCAATACTTATATTCCAATGCTTGGGAGTTTGAGTTTTTTCTTTGGACAGGGGATGAAGTGTATCTGTAAACTGTAATCAGATGTAACTCTTGTTGTAATGTAGTATTCTCTCTCTCTCTCTCTCTCTCTCTCTCTCTCTTAATCATATGGTCACAAATATTGATTGCCTACCAACCCCCCCCCCCCCCCCCAACCCCCAAGATCTCTGTCACTCCGCCACCACCTGCGGGTTGTTGTTATTGTTGTTGTTCAGAATTGAAGTATTTTTTAGTAGTAATGTAGTATGTGTTTTGTATTTTTGCATAATTGCATTGTTGTTTTTTCTTATCCAGTTTGTGCACTTCTCATAAATTTTTATCACACAAATAATAGTGAAAATAACATTATTTTTAATTTATTGACCTAATTTATCTGCCCAATCATTCGTTATGGTAAATCAACAGTGGTCTCCAATTTTAATTTGGATTTGCTATCAAACCATTCATACAATATGATTGCTTATATTGAATCGTTATATGAAGTTGAAGAGAAATGGAAGGAAATATTTCTTGTCTTTGAAAATGGATATTAGTAAGGCTTATAATCGGGTAGAATGGTGTTTTCTTGAGGCAATAATGGTTAGACTTGTGTTTGACAATCGTTGGATACAATTGATCATGAAATGTGTAACTTTTGCTTCTTATTCAATTAGAATGAATGGAGATCAGATCAGCTATTTTTATCCACATCGAGGGTTATGGCAAAGTGATCCATTGTCTTCCTATTTATTCTCTATTAAAGAAAAAAAGAGGACAGAGGAGGCATCCAAGGTTTATCGGCTGGGCAGAGAGGTCCTAATTTTACTCATCTACTCTTTGCCGATGATAACTTGTTCTTTGCTAAAGCAAATAAGATAAATGTACAAAATATAAAGAATTATTTATCTCTTTCTGAAAAGGCATCAGGTTAGACTATCAAGATTCCAAAATTAGAGGTAGTTTTTTCAGATAATGTTTCTCGAGTAATGATACACTGAACAAATTTTGGGCCCAAATGACATGGCAGTTGACTTGAGCTTCTTTATTTGGTGTCATGTCATTTGGGCCCCAATAAAGACTCTAAATAATATGTTGACATGTCATTTGGGATTCAAATTTGGTCCCAAAATTTGGTCAGTGCCTTTTAAAGTTGTTGTAAGCCATGAGAAATACTTAGATTTACCTTTAGTGTTGGGGAAAACAAAAAAGCAGATGTTTGACAATATTAAGCAGCGAGTTTGGGTTGATGTCGTGTAGGTAAGGAAGTTTTAATAAAATCTGTGGCTCAGGCGATTCCCACTTGTGCGATGCCCAGTTTCAAACTTCCAGTCTCCTTTTGTTCCGAACATGATGTCTAATTTTTTGTGGGGTCAGACGGATGAAGGTAAGAAAATTCATTGGGTTTCTTGGAAGAAGTTGTGTTTTTCAAAGTGTAAAGGTGGGATGGGTTTTAGTGATATTGAGGTTTTTAATATTTCTTTATTGGCAAACCAATATTAGAGGCTTATTTGGAATCCTGATTCATTATTATTCCAAGTTATTAAGGCTAAATATTTTCCTTCTTCTTTGATGGAGGCTAAACTTGACTCTAATCCTTCATATTCTTGGAGGAGTATATTAGCCTCGAGACATGTTGTGGAGGCATGATTGCGGTGGAGAATTGGCAAATGGTCAAAATGTAAGAGTAAAGCTTGATAGGTGGATTCCAAGACCATATCCTTCCAAAGTTATTAGTCAGTCGTCGGATCTTAGTGATGATACAAGAGTGAGCTATTTTATTGATACTGTGACTTAAAGTTGGAATGTCGAATTGCTTCGTCAACATTTCTTGGATTTTGAAGTTAATGATATCATATCTATCCCATTATATCCACGTCTACCGAAAGATCGTCAAAGATGACATTATACGAATTTCGGCCATTTTTCGGTACGTAGTGCATATCATCTTGCTATTGAACAAAATTTGGTTGGTGTTCAACATAATTCGGCTCTACAAGCAGGAAGAGTGATAAATGGTCTAGTATGTTTATTTGGTCTCTAAATGTGCCTAACAAAATAAAGAATTTCGCTTGGAGGCTGTTTATTGATATTCTACCTATCTTATGCAACTTACAAAGGAGAAGAGTTCATGTTCTTAATGAGTGTTACTTGTATGGTGAATCATACAAGTCTTCATTCCATCTATTTTTAAGGTGTTCCTTTGCAATTGTTGTTTGGAAAGTTGTAAGATTACATTTCTCACAAAGATCTTTGTCAAATGTTCAAGATTGGTTGGTTAATATTTCAGAACATTTACAGGATGAACAAGCTGCATTGGTAGTAGTCATTGCTTGGACAATTTGGTTTAATAGGAATAAAGCAGGAGTGGAGGAGTGTTATAGAGCTCCATTCGAAGTTGTTGAATTCTATAAGGATTATCTTCTACAAATCCAACGTATACAAGCTCAAGGTCTCACAGATGTTCTCCAAGCCGATCAGTTACAAACTGTTAAATGGATTGCTCCACCAATGGGTACTTTCAAAATAAATTTTGATGGTACAGTCATTAATTCTTGTGGATGCTCAGGCGTAAGAATGGTGCTATGGAATCATGAAAGACATTTTTTTCGCAGGCTTTAGTCATAAACTGGCTGGACAGTTAAGCGCAAACAATGTTGAAGCTTTGCCTGGTTTTACTGCAGTCCGTTTAGGCCAGGAACTTGGTTGTAAGTGGATTGTTTTAGAAAGAGATTCCAAAGTTGTTATTGATGTTATTCAGAAGAATTAGTTGGCAATTTTAGCAAGGCATTTACTTTTGAAGTTATCCAATTTTAGCAAGGCATTTACTTTTGAAGTTCAGGTGTTTGATGTAATGTTTTAATATGAACTACTAGCTGGGTAGCTGGGTAACTATTAGCTGGGTAAGTGTTCACATGCCCTATTGATATAATCTCGTTTGGGTTTTTGTATTGATAGCTACAGCATTTGTGTGGTTTAATGTGTTGTAGGAACTTGCTCGATGGCATGGTTTGTGATCATTGTTTCAGGGATGCTTGTCTGGTTTGCTTCTCACTGCAATATTCTTCATGCATCATGGTCACCTTCCAAGGCAACATTCTTAAAATAGTACCGGTAATCTACGTGCAGTTGACGTGACACAAATTAACAGAATAGCTCAAGTAATGCTATGGACTATATTCACAGTTTTGTATTGACGCATATACTGATATCTCCTACATTATATAAGCATGTAAAAGCAAGGGAGGAAAACAATTCCACCCTTGTAAATGGTCAACTGTCGTCAAGCTTTCACGGGCAGTGAATGGACTAAACTTGGGTTGTACTTTGATCACCCCAGGCCTTGAGTCATCATAACCATATCTATTCTCACTAAGAAAACTTTTGATAGCTGTTGGAAGGACAGGTTGTCCCTGACTATGACTACCTCTTCCGGCTGCCTAAGTGACACTGATACTTGAGATTCAATCATTTGCAAGTGCTCCCCTAGAGCTTGAACGGCCTTCCTGCATGCAAGTCCAACTTCCACATGTCGTTATTACGGTTCTTGATTGTAAGAATTTCTTTAGCTGCCTTCGCATGAAGTATCTCACCGGCCATTCGTTCTGCCTGAGCCTTTAGAGACAACTCTTGGGCAGAAATACAGTCCCCTTTTAGGTAAGCATCCCGGGATGTAGGGATGCTAACTTCATCATTTTTGCTGCATATTTTCGCCTTATCAAATAAATATCATTACCTCCCTCCTAATCAGGCTCTATGAAATCTTCAGTCTTACCATCCTCATGATCGAGAACATAACTCATTAGCTCTCCGAGATCGATATTTGCAAATTTTGCCTTTTGATCCTCATCGTCATAATTCATTGTGTTTGAACTTTTGTCAATATTGTTATTTACACAGGTCGTAATGTTTCTGTCAATACAATAATCAAGTCTTCCCAAATTTTGATCATATGGATTATTACCCATATTGTTTTGTTGTTGGTGATTAACGTGGTACGAAACCCAATCAGGAGGGTTAGGATTCTACCATGAAGGGATCATCACACTAGCATAACTCATCATCTTTGAACTTTGGTGCTAAATTTTCCTGGGTATAGAGTGTCAAAAAAAAAACCCTAATGCTACCGCACGTTCTTTCTTTGCAAACCACAATATTTGATTGTGTGTGGTCTAAAATCCAAGACTTCAAGGAGTTTAAGAGATTACAAAGACCAGAAGATATGTTGCTCGAGTGTTCCATTTGAAATGGAAAACTAAATTAAGAACCTCCAAGTGTACTGTGTTAACAGATGGGGAAGGAAAGAAGGAGGAGGGTAAGAGCTATAGACCGTCTCGAAAATAATTTAGACCATTAATTTTAAGAGAAAATTTCATCCACATCCCCTGCAATTAAGTCTAAATTCAATCACACCCCCTATTGATTCTAAAATTCCACTGTCACCTCCTGTCAATATTTGTCGGATTACGGTGTTATTAGCAATTGTTAATTTACAAAAATACCCCTAAATATTTTAGAGGATAAATTTTATTGACACCCTCTGTAAATAGACATAACTTCAACGACACCTCCTATAAATAGACCTATTTTTAACAATACTCCCTCTTGATTCCGAAATTTCAATGCACTCCCTTTTAATTCTATTATATTAACATTTAGATTCATCAATTTATTATTTAATTTCATCAAATTAATGTCATTTATTTAATTTAAACTAAATTAACATTTCATCTCATCAAATCAATACAAAATGATATTTAATTTTTATCAAATTAGTATTTAGTTATATTAATTTAATATTTTATTTCATCAAATTAATATTATTTCTTTAATTTAACATTAAATTATTATTTAATTTCATCAAATCAACACCAAATTGACATTTAATTTTATTAAATTAAAATTTAATATATTAAATTGTATTAATTTAAAATTTAACCTTATCAAATTAATGTCAATTATTTAATTTAACACCAAATGAACATTCAATTTCATTAAAGCAACATTTAAATTTATTCAATTAACATTAAATTTTATCAAATCAACACTGAATTAATATTTAATTTTTTCAAATTAAAACCAAATTAATATTTAAATTTATCATATTAAGACTAAATATATTTAATTAATATTAAATTTTATCAAATAATATTTAAATTTTATATAGGAAGGGTGGTATATGAAGAGTGGTCAGGTGACGTTGTGGAGGACAGACAATAGCAAAGTAGTTAAAAATGGATGAAATTTTGACATTGACTTTATCGATTATAATTTTATTTTAGAAAAATTATTTTTAACTATAAAATAAATTTAAAACCCTGTAATTCGTAACGAACAATAAAAACCATATCACGAAAGGAACTTAGGTAATATAAGAAAATAAGAAATCGAAAAGTGTACCTCTTACCAGACAACTTATAAGAAAATGGACTTAATGATTTAAAAGTTTAACGGGTGTTTTGGATGAATTTTTTTTTAAAAAAAATTGCATGAAAAAAATTAAAACTATTTGCAAGGAAAAAAATTAAAAAAAAACTGCATAAAAAATTTAAAAAATTACATGAAAAAATTTAAAATATCTGCATGAAAAAAAATAAAAATAAAAACTACATGAAAAAATTTTAAAAAATCTGCATTAAAAACATTTACAAATCTGCAAGAAAAAAAATAATTTTTTTTTTTACCAACTTATGTAGTGATCGATCACTATGGAGGACGAGTTGAAAAAAAATGGCTGGCTTCAGTCCCCTATGTCTTCCAACAACCCCAGATTATTTTGGACATTCACAAACAACAAAAGGTGAGGTATATATTGTGTTGAGGGATAAAGGTTGAGGGCATTTTAGTATATTTATATAAGGAATGGTAGTTTTGACATTTTCAAAAAATTTATAGTCAAACTGTTATTTTTTGTACTGGCAGAGTTAAAAATTACCCTTAAAGGAGTGTCTTTGATTTGAAAATATAAACCAGAAGGGGGTGTAGTGAAATTTCAAAATTGGGAGGAGGTGTCATTGAATTTAGACCTAACTAGAGGGGGAGTGAATAAAATTTTTCCTAATTTCAATGAGTCCAATATAAAGCAAACTTAAAACTCGAATTCACAATAAATGGACCCCAATAATAGGCATTCCCAGTCAAAAAAATAAATAAATAAAACTAACATCAAAAGAAACTTGGAGATGAATAAATGAATTTAATAGACTAATTTGCTTCACTTCTATCACTTAGCTACTTTCCATCACCATGGGCCTATGATAGAAAGATCATGTACAAACATCATGTGACCAAATCAAAACTCGGCAAAAAAAAAATTGAGATCAACATCACTATGCAAATTATGGTCCTAAATCAAATTTTAAGGCTCTAAAACTCTTGCAAAAACCCAAGCAATTAGTAAATCCAAGCAATTAGTAAACCCAAGAAATTAGTACAACCCATAAATTATACCAGAAACCAATCAAAATCGAAAGAAGAGAATACAATGGATGCCATAAAAAAAGTTGCAAAAATAAACGAAACCTATCAGAATTAAATTCAACTTCTTCTACCCACGACAATTCATACCAATCATATCGACACAATTGCAATAATGAGTTATGATACCATTCTTCTACAGCTTAAACAATAGAGATCATATGACTAATAGCCATTATATCGACATAAAAAAAAGCACTATAAAGAGGGAAAATATCCTGTTCAAAAGAGACATAATACCATATTCAAAATAACACACATACACAAAGCACACACATACATAATACCATCTTCTCACCTTAAATAGGCAAAAAAATCTTTTCATCAAAATACACAACCCTAACATCAACAAATGAAGTCAACATCTTATTTCATACAATTAACAAACCCTAACATCCAATTTCATAAAAAAAAATAAAAAATAATATTAAAACCTCACTAACAACTACAACATTCAATTAAAATCCTACACAATGTCATGAAAACCCCAAATTAACAAAAACAACAAAAAATTATAATATTTAAAACACCCCCATTATACAAAACATAAATTAAGACAATGTGCTAGTGTGTGTATGTGTGTGCACGCTGTTTGTGTGTCTGTTTGTGTAAATATCCAAATGTGACCATTTTGTTGTCGAACCACAACCGCAAAAGCCAAAATTTTCTCCATCCCCTCTCTATCCTGTTTAATATGTTCAGAACTAGACATTCAAGACAATGAAGATTGAATGATTTGATCCAAGCCACTTTCCTCTATAACCCACGTACAACTGAAGTACAAAAAAAACATAACAATTTGGTATAGTGACGACAAAACACATTCCAATTTACACAATACCAAGACAATCAATTGATCAAATATCCAAAACAGACCATTAAATGTCCTCCAAGCAAGCACCACCCAAATCAAACCAAACACCAAAAAAAATCAAATCGCAATACACGTGATGCGCACGTGAGGAATTCTATCAAAGTTAACTGCGAATTTGGATGGAAGGGTTATATTGACACAAATTGTATAGTTCAAATGTTAAATTGACACAAAACATAGTTTAAAGGCTTAATTAATATAAATGATATATTTCAAGGGCCAAATAAATAGTTAACTCTGTGATTAAATATATTCTCATTAATTTAATTTTTCAACTTTTGAAATATAATTAATCAATGGGTAAATATCCTAAATAGCCCTGAAACTATGCCTCTAGCTTTAAAATGAATCATAAAATTTTAAATTATCTCAATTTAATGCTTGAACTTCTAAAGTCGTTCCATTCAATCCCTTTCGGTTCATTTAAAAGTGAAAATAAACCATTTTTTCTCTCTTGAGAAACATGGACTTCTGTTATGGGCAAAATAGAGATGTAAAATCTCAAAGATCTCATTATAGATCATTCTCGCATTTAAAGACTCAATATCAAATCTCAGAGACCTAACAGTAGCAAATGGTATTTAACTCTCTAAACAGTAGCACATGATTCCGAAATGGGAAAAGAAACATGTGCTTTTAACGCCTAAAATGGAGAATGGAAGGGGATGATTGAAGTTTAGGGGACAAATTGATACAATTAAAAGTTGGGTTAATCTCAAACTACATCTTGAAAGATCGTTCGAATTTCAATTTGCACCCTTAAAGATCAAAAATTTTAATTTGCACCTCAAAAAATAGAAATCTGTATCAATGCGCATTTCAAGTTAACAGCTGTCGGTTTGCTATCTAAAACTAAATAGATAAATTACACCAAGACTCCCTCATACTTGTCACTTAATCATTTAGACCCCTCACATTTGAAATATTACACCTACATCCCTTTAGAATCCAAATATGCATAAAAATGTTCCCCCAATTGGGCATCCAAATAATTTTGTTTAAATGATGTATTGCATTGGATATAAAAAATATTATATAAATACATGCATTATATTGGGCATTCAAATGATAAACTTAATTTTAAATTTTAAAGTAAATGGACCCACAAAATAAAAAATAATATAAAAATTATAATTTTTTATTAAGATGAAATAATATTTTTTAACGATTATATTAATAAATATCGACGACAAATGATTATTTGTTACACGTGCACAAATGTCAGGAGGTATATGAGTAATATTCTAAATGTGAGGGGTCCAAATGATTAAGTGACAAGTATGAGTGGATCTAGGTATAATTTATTCATTTAGTTTTAGAAGACAAATTGACGACGGTTAGTTTCAGGTATGCATTGACACAAATTTTTATCTGTGAAGGTGTAAATTGAGATTTTTTATTTTTGAGGATGCGAATTGAGATTCGAACGATTTTTCGAAATGTAATTTGTGATTAACCCTTAAAAGTTTATGGGTTATTTTAAATTAGAGTTGTTATTTAAAAATCACTTATATTATTCATCTCTCTCCTTAAGATTAGGGATGACAATTCTTGACACAAAAATGAAAAACGTTAATAGTTTAAGGTTAATCATTTCTTAATACGAAACCGTAAATAACACGACCCATTAACACGATTAATGAATAGGTCAGATTAGTGTTAAATATGAACAACACAAAATTGACATGAATAACACATTAAACTACTATTATAGGATTAAAATGCCAATTATTTATTATTGTTTATCAAATATTGACATAATTATTGTATAAAAAAAGATATTTTTAGTTATTTTTATCATTATGTTTATTAATTTTTATTTATAAAAAAATTATAAGTATTGAGTCAATTAAGTGATAATAAAATTTTAGAACATTTAATCTTAACGTTAAATTTTTTATTTATGGATTATAGATCGATTCGAATATGGCACAAAAGATATAACACAATTAATTAAATAAATTAAATTTATGATTAACTAGTCCTCAACTCAAATCCATAATGACAAGTGATTGCCACCCCCTCCTACTTAATACTCTTCCCAATCTCCATCCTTGTCTTCTAACGTCTTCGCAGCTTCGTCTTCTCAATTGGTTAAAAATTTTGCAGTTCCTTCTGATTTTGAGGCGATTAGAGGAATAAGAGAGGGTCATCGTGATTCTATTGCTATGGCAGAATGAAACAACTTCTTATACTAACAATTCAGGTACATTTCTTTCTTCTCCACCCCATTCTAACCCTATGCTTGGCACTGTGTGTGAAACAGTTTTTGTAGTTCAGTCCGATTGCATGGTCAATCCTACACTTCTTGTTTGAGCAATACATTGGACTCATCGTCCAGTTTGTGATTTATCCTTGTTTATATGATTATATCGGGTTACTTTAGGGCTTGGTGATGCCGGATTCCTTATTCAATCCAAGAAATTGGGAATGATTCTAGTTCATATATGTCGCCTATAGAACAAAGAAAACAAAAATATGGGCTGTCTTCTTGTCATTGCACTGTGATATTGTGCCAAATTTTCTGAGACTATTGTTTAGGAAAAATTATTTTGATTCACCGTTGTTGATATCTAAGTTTCCTTGGAGCTTAATCAGGCTGGATTCTTTGTTCAATCTTTTGCCCAGAAAATTTTGTCAGAACCCTTACCGGTTTTTGTATTGATAGCTACAGAATTGTGTGGTCTAATCTGTTGTAGAAGCTTGCTCGATGGCATGGTTCATGATCATTGTTTCAGGGATGCTTGTCTGGTTGGCTTCTCTCTGCAAAATTCTTCATGCATCATGGGCACCTTGTAAGGCAACATTCTTAAATAGAGCTGGTAGGTAATCTGTCACATGCTTGTTTGTTTATGTATTTGATTTGTATAGATGAGTTTGTTGGTTATGTATAATACCACATTTTCTATCAAATATCAGGTGGAGCTCGTCATAGGAAAAATGTGTTGCTGGTTATAGCCCATTCTGATGATGAGTCTACGTACGCTTGAAAATCCAAAAATATGTTGCTAAACTCCTAGTTATGCAATTGCTAATGTTACAAAATGATTTAAGCTGACCTTTGCAATTTGTGTTTATTTGTTGTTGTTGTTGTGTGCCATTGAAAATGTGAAACTACATTCATATTTCTTAGTATTAAAATCAATGTTTATTTCCTTGCATCTTTTTAGGCCTTCGTAATTGCATGTAAAGGGTTGGATGAATTAGCCTTATTGTCCATTAAAAATGATTTATTAGCGAAACTTGAATGTAAAAACTTAATCACTAAATTTATGTCACAAAAGGTGAGAGGAGTGATTTTAAGTAAATAATGAATAATGAATAATATCATAAATTACTAAACTTAGTATTGAAGTAAATAATTTTTTTTAGAGGAATATGCCACCTAACTTTCAATTAGGGTTGTTAATCAAACTGAGTTACTCGAGCTTGGCTTGAGTTCGGCTCGGGTTTGGCTCGTTCAGGCCGGTTCGTTTTTTAAACGAGTCCGAATTTGAACAAGTTTTTAGGCTCGTTTAAAAAACAAGCCTTACAAGCTCGGTTCAAACTCGATAGACTCGACTCATTTATGTGCAAATACTCGAGGTCGGCTTGAACTTGGTTCAGGCTCGTTCGACTAACAGCTCTACTTTCAATGGTCAGTATTTTTTTCAAACAAACACAGTGAGTGGACGGGCGGGCTGATTCTTGGGCCAAGTTTTAACAGATTTTTGCAGGTGGGCTAATGGGCTTGGAGGCAGGCCAAAGTCCTCTCTTGAAGGATATTGGGCACTAGTTCGAGAGGGCCAACAATTGGGTTTCAAATTTATTTTTTTGGGTTAAGTAACGGATC
Organism: Ilex aquifolium; assembly: GCA_951799425.1. Lineage (NCBI taxonomy): Eukaryota > Viridiplantae > Streptophyta > Magnoliopsida > Aquifoliales > Aquifoliaceae > Ilex > Ilex aquifolium. The sequence goes on from OX637393.1 coordinate 6,965,548, forward strand.
CCATGGGCCAACCCAACACATAGACACCCCTACCACCCGTGATGTTTACGCCTATGGCATTTTGTTGATGGAGACATTTACAAGGAGAAAATCCTCTGTGAAAAGTTTGGTGGAGATTTAAGCCTCGAGCATTGGATGAATGATTTGCTACCAAATTCCATAATCAAAGTTATAGATGCCAACTTAGTAAGGTCAGAGATTTGAGCCTGGATGCATGATTTGCTACTCATCCCAAATGTAAACATAGAGTTACAAGGAGAAAATCCTCTGTGAAAAGTTTGGTGGAGATTTAAGCCTCGAGCATTGGATGAATGATTTGCTACCAAATTCCATAATCAAAGTTATAGATGCCAACTTAGTAAGGTCAGAGATTTGAGCCTGGATGCATGATTTGCTACTCATCCCAAATGTAAACATCGAGATCACTTTGGCTCGAAAAGAAGAAACCACTCCATTAGTGTCGAATTGTTTTCAAAATGGGTGCTATTTGGTCAAACTTATCAAACTTGATAAGTATGAACTTAGCTCAATAATAGACATTAGATTCTTGCTATGGACCAATTTTTATTTATTTTTTTCACTTTTATAAATCAACTATAGTCACCTTTTATAATGCAACTATAGTCAATGGCGGTCAATTCAAAACATGCCTTGGATTGGGTTCCAGCTTGATCAAATTTTTCTTCAAAGGGATTGATGAAAGGGGAATAAGAATACTATAAACAAACATATGGCCCAACACTGGAACAATTATTTTACATCTCTCTTTCTCAGTGGCTCACACTTAGAGGTGTTAATCGAACCAAATTTATTGAGCTCAAGTATACTCAAATACAACTCTTAAAGATGGCTCAGTAGTTGATGAGTTTGGTCTCTGAAAATCCAGAGGTCTTAAATTCAATACTTCTTATATCCCCCAAGGGCCAGACATCCTTTGAGATATGTTCTAAACCCGCTCCACTCGGACTACGGTGTCCAATATCCGAACTCGAGAAAGTAGTGCTTGGACACCCCGTAGAAAAAAAACAAAAAAAGAATACTCAAGGGCAGCTTGGTATTGATTGGTCAAGCTCAAGCTTATGCTGAATTCAACTATTGAGCTTTGTTGCTGCTCAAGCTCACCCCGGCAGAAGTTTACCCTAAAAGTTACATTTTCCAAAACTCTATTTGCCAAAAAAAATTTGAAAAAAATATTTTTGGAACCATATTTGTTGACCAAATGCATCGCAGTCATTGAATTAATGGTAGATCTCAAGTAATAATGAGATTTATTGTCAATCTAATGAGATCAATAAATTATGCTCAAATAACATTAGTCTAAAAAATTTATAGAGGGAATGACAAAATGTTGCTCTCTTTGATTAAACAAAAATATTTATGTACATAATGCCCCTACCATTTAAAAATAATCACACATAACTCTCATAATTTGTGAATTAAAACGCGCCGTTAAACTTCTCAACCAATTTAACAGTTTGTGAGATCATATTCATTATTTTTTCACATAATTTTATTTAATGGTCGATCACCTATTGTGAATGGGTGAGAGGTCCACATATAGATAACGAGTCCCACGTGAATACATAGTGGGTGATCTATCATTGAATGAAATTGTGTGAAAAAGTAATAAAGAAAATCTCAATCCTAAAATTCTGGCTTGAAAGTTGAAATATGTTGACACCAACCCACCTCTAACCCAGTCGATCTTCCTTTAGTGTGCCTATAAAGACCAAAAAAAGGTGATTTACTAAATCCATCTCCTATTTTTCTCATACACTATTAATGAATAAATGGTCCACTCGTGTATAATGTGTTCCATTTTAATACATGGTAGACGATCCATCAAGAAAGAAATTTAAAGAGAGTAATGTCATAGGAACCTAATCTAATACAACCCTTGAATTAATTGTGAGTTTTAATGTTAAATAAAACCCACTTTTAATCTAATTGTTGTATTAGATTAAGTCCCCAGGCCAGATTAAGTCCCCATCTATCTAAAAGCAAAAGCATGTGGTGTGGGCAAGGCAATTCACCATACATGCTGAAAGTGAAAATTCATTCTTAGCCCTCTCATCCCACCATCCAAACTAATTACAAAATTATGACATTTTAAAGCAATAAACAGCATACATGCTTGAGCTAACTCTTGTTTACCCCAAACATGTATTACATTACTAACTATAGTGGAACACTAAATGTGGGCAATGATTCTTGCACAATGAGCAAAATAACAAATCTCTCCCCTAATGAACTCGAGATCTGCTTGGAAAGTCGAATATACCACAGGGAGTTGAACGCAAAGAACGGGGGTAGAACTCTTTTACACACGATATGTTCACTCGTAGATTTTGAACGGAGTCCTGTCACTCAAAAAGAAGGGTTAGAAGGGCATCAGAGTATTTTTCGGCTTGACCCCTCCAACGGTCGAGTCCGTGTTTAAGAGAGGGTTGAAAAAACATTGTTCTATTGCTTTTTAGACAGCTATTTATACCTCTTTAGGAGCTAATCATTGCGAACAACGGGGCCTTTGGAGGGAAGGCTTCACATTGGCTCACTAGGAAGGTAACATGTGGTGCACAGACCTTGAGCAGAATGTCTTCTTTTTCTCATGGCAGAAGCTTCGGACTTTAATGTCCGGATACCCTAGCATTTAATGCTCGCTTTTATGACTTTGTCGAGTAATAAATATGTCTCATCTTTCTGTTGGGTCATTGAATGGGCCTTGGTTGTGGTTGCGCACGTGCTAGGGCATCTTCATCAATTACCCCCCAACAGATCAAGACTTCAATGCTTTGTACTTTGTGCACTCTAATTATTGGTTATTGAACTGTCTTTCTTGCCATTCTGAATGCCTTGGAAAGGGGAATCGACGATTGACAGCCCACTCTGTTTCCAAGTCAAGATAACTGTCAAAACAACTATTCACACTTCGGCGGCGTGGAAGGCTTTGCATGGAGAACGCGTGTCAAGCAGATAATGCTCCGGAGACCTAGATGTGAAGGACACATGTCAAGCAACTGGGGCTCCAAGGACCTAAGTGCCGAGGACATGTGTCAACCAGGGAATGCTCCGAAGGACCTAAACGCTCAGGACACGCGTCGAGCGGGCAACGCCTCGGGGGTTATACACGTCGAGGACACATGTCAGTCACAAGGAACTCCGAGGGTACTCATACCGGGGACACGTGTCACTCCATGGAGGCTCCAAGGTCACTACGCCGAGGACACGTATTGTCTCCCCATCAATCTTCAAATATATCCCATCACTAAATATCATATTACTATAGTTAATCCGGACCCCGAGTACTCCTTAATCGAGAATGAAATACTAATTTTTCAATTATTAATATTACTGTCCAAATGGGACTACAAGTTCACAGCTACGAGACACTTTAAGACATTTTTCAGCTTCTGCAGACTAATTCTTGAGGTTGGAATCACTTTCATATTAGAATAATGAATGTAGGGTGCCATTCATGGGAAATTTGAAAAAAGGGAGGAAAAGAGGCGTGGGGTTAGGGAGGAAGGAGACTTCTTTGCAAAAAAAGTTCGTAAGAGTGTGAGGAACGGCCAAAGACCAAATGTGAATCCATTTTCTTAAATATTTCAATTATAAATCTCTTCCCACCGCCACCACTATCTCCACCTGTGAAATAAAGTATTTCAGAAAAATCCGCTTTACCCAAAAAAAAAATATTAATTGAAGTCATTTAAGATTGGGACCCTCACTAGATCTCATCAAACGCACATATTCAAATTGAGATTTTTCCAAATCCAAACAATTTCATAAGTTTCAGTTGTGAATTTGATTTTTTTTCATATATTGACAAAAAAATGACCTTGTATTTTATTGCACTATGAACTTAATTTATTTATATTAACAAAACAACCCTACGATAACTTCCCATCAAATTCCCAATGATTATCGGTATCCTAAACCCATGACTAAGGCTCCTAATCTTGTACCCTCGTTGAGTGTTGTAAAAAAAAATAATAAAAAAAAACTAAAAATCAAGCTTCTTCAATTCATAAAATAAAATAAATAACTAAAGTTAAAATATCTTTCTAAAATCAAACATCTTCGCAAAAATAAGTTCATTCTTGAAATCAATCATGAAATAAACATTATTCCGGCAATAGTCAAACACTACATATATAATATTACTATAATAATCGAAACCCAAATATCCCTTAATCGAGAATGAAATACTCACTTTTCAATTAAGATTCCGGTTAATAAAATGAACTTCCAAGTTCACAATTATGAGAGTTTGAGGCATTTTTCAGCTTTTGTACACTAATTCTTGTGGTTGGAATCACGTTTAGGGGTGACACAACGAAATTTGGAAAAAGGGAGGAAAGGGGAGTGGGGTGGGGGAGGAGGCAGACTTCTTTGCATGAAATGTTCATAGAGTGAAGGACAAGGCCAAAGACCAAAGCAAAAGAAGAACTGAAGAACAGACTTCTTTGTTTTGAAATTGGAGCCTTTTGGCCGTGTCTTTGGGGGCATTCATATAAATATTTCACCAGCAAAAAATACAAGACATCCACAATAGAGCTATTGCTATTTTGCCATAAATTTGTAATGAAATTTTATTCATAGGCTTTCAATCCCACGATTAAAACAAAGCCTAAAATCATGTCATTTTAAAAAAAATATAAAAAAAATAATAAATAAAGTAGAATAATAATAAGACCGAGAAAAATAAATAAGGTAGAACAACAATCATGCTTGAGCTACTTTATTTTTTCTAAGGGGCTAAGATAGTTTCAATACTCGAATTTAATTTCGAATAGTACTTGGATTGGAGTATCAAATTTCAAGAATCAATCCCAACCCGAACCCCAATCCGGTTTAAATACTCGTGTTCAGCCCAATTTAATGTAAAAGAAAGGTAAATATTGCTGGACAATTTTTTTTTTATTTTTCAACTCTCACTGGGTTTATTTGGTTTGTGTACTAGTGCGTAAGATTCAACTAAATTTGTTTCAAGATTACTTTATATTAGGTTCATATTATGGAAATTCCAAATGGTGGACCTTTTTGCAAACTTCACTTATAAGTATTTTTTGTCAAATGAAGATTTGTGTGGTGCACCTAGGTTCCTAGTGTCTCTCTGCAAGAGTAGTTCTCTTAAAAGATCAAAGAAGAAAAGAATGCTTCTAGTTGCATATATCTCGTTTCCAATCTGTACTAAACGAGGCATTGCAAGCCATTGGACCACCATGCCGTAATGTTCGGGTTGAGTTTGATTCAATATTTTGTAACTTTAATTCAACTCGAATGGGCTATTTTATCCGACCAAGTTGGACCCCTAATAAAAATAGGGAGGAAAAGTAGTGTGGATAGTTAGACTTCTCTACATAAAAGATTAAAAGTAAGTTCATACCGTGGAAGACCCGATCAATAATCTTTTGTGGGCTAAAGGAATGATTATTACTGTGTTATGGTGATATCAATTTGGACATGTTTATTGTGTCCACCTTATAGTAAAATTATTGAGATCTAATTTAAGGACGTAATGTACTGTAATATTAAACCTAATAGTGAGTCTCAATATTTTAATAAACTCTACTCTATGTATCGAATGGTCACAAATTATTGAGTTTCTACCAATTAAATTTCAAATTAAGTGCAATTAGTATTATTCTTAACTTTTAGACACGTTTCAATGAAATACCCATTTTCCTATTAAGGTTTCTGTTCAAATGGACTACAAGTTCACAATGACGAGACATTATCAGCTTTTGTAGACTAATTATTGAGGTTGGAATAAATTTGAGATTAGAATAATGAATGTGGGATGCCATTCATGGGCGACATGGCGAAATTTGGATGAAGGAAGGAAAAGAGGATTGAGGTGGGGGAGGAGGGAGAATTCTTTGCATGAAAGTTCATAAAGAGTGTAAGGCACGGCCAAAGACTAAAAATGTGGCCCCTTTTTCTTAGATATTTTAATTATAAATGGTTAAAATGACCACTTTACATAAATGTTAGAAGGAATCACACTTTGCATACTGAAAAATCTAAGAAATCTCACTTTTCACTTTTAAAAAGATTAAATTTTTTACATTACACTCTCAATGTATTAAAAATGTTGCAATGTAGCATTTCATAATAATCGAAGACTCACGACTTTCTTTAATTCTCACACATCAAGTTTAATTTTTTTTAATTCATTTTTTATATATCAAAATAAGTTGTTTTGTACGTATTTTCAAACATTCCTTATCCTTTATTCATTTTTTATATCAAATATTTTTATTTTATTTCATGACTACAAATATTAACAACAAAGAATGATAGCATAAAGTGACACAAAAAAATTAAATATTTCAAAAAAGAGTGACAATAAAGAATGATAACAAAAATTAAAATCATATATTTATGGTTCGTAGTGTGAATGCAAAGAGTGATACAAAAAACAATCCAAAAATGACCGAAAGTTGAGTGCCCAACTTATAATCAATACTTCATCACTGTGTTTGGTGCTTGAAGTATCCGGCATGTTCATGATCATTCTGGGCTAGACTTTGGGTTACAACTTACAACTTCAACCAGTGCAACCCTTGAAATATTGTTGTTCTTTTTCCCTACAGAATTAATTTAATCTGTCGTATGATTGATTGACCCAGACCTATGACCCCACACGGTCACGAATGACTAAGTCTACACGACCTAACAAAAAAGAGAAGACGAAGACGAAAATGAAGACGACGAAGATGAAGAGGAAGACGAAGGAGTCCAGGACAAAACATTACATTTGTCTGCCCAATACTTTCATAATGTTTGAAAATAATCACATTACCTACTGTTCAAAATTAAAAATAGAAAAAAGAAAGGAAAAAAACACATTACCCACTCATGTTTTTTAATTGAAGTGAAACTATTAGATCTTCCTTCCAAATCAAGAGTAGATCATGGGGCGCATGCACCAAAAAAAATTGAAAAAAATTTAGAGCAGACTGTCTTGAGAACGTAATATAATATATATATATATATACACATAATAAAAATATAATTTAAAAATTAAATTATATATATAAATATATGATAAAATATTTAATTTTTGTTAAATACATATCATTACCAAAGAATTAACAATTAAAATTAAATAAATCTAATAAAAAGCATCAAAATAACGATATATGAAATATGATAATTTAATTTTAAAATAGCAAATAGGATTTGATAAAAAAAGTGAACTTAACATGATAAAAAAAATTTTAAAAAAAACATCAATATAAAAATAAATTTACGTCAATCGATCTATCATTTATTTATGACATGATGGGTGACTTTCAATTTTGTCAGGCAAAAGACCAACAAAGTAAAAGAAATTTCAAGACAGATAAAAAGAGTCGGTGAGTCTAGAACGACTCATAATTAAAGGTGATAATCAGATCGTGTTGTATCGGATTTACGTCGTGTTGAATATTAGTCGTGTCGAATATTAATCAACCCTAATACAACTTATTTAACTAATCATGTCGTGTCGAGTTGACCTGTTTATTTTCGTGTCGTGTTCGTGTTAGTATTCGTGTTGACCCCCATAAATTTTGAATAAAAATTTAACATTAAAATTTTATTTTCACTTAATTGAATCTCTCCTCATACTTTTCTATAAACTAAAAATTAACTTAATAATAATAATAATGAGTAATAATATCTTTTTTATACAATAATTATGTCAATGTTTGATAAACAGTTACAAATAATTAATATTTTATTTCTATAATACTAATTAAATATGTTAATCGTACATCGCGCAACCAAATTAAACATCAGAAGTAATGGAAAAAACAAACTATCAGAACATGAAAACTCATACATGCAATGAAAAGGTCAGGTCAATCTCCTTCGAGTTAAAAATTTCGTGTTGACGGGTCAATTCGGGTTAAGCGGGTTGAACCCGAACACGACCCATTAACACTTCGTGTTGACGGGTCGTGTCATACACAGGTTTGTACAAAAAAATAGTCAACACAAACCTATTTATTCGTGTCGTGTTCATATCCAATTATCATATCGTGTCAAAAATTACCACCTTTACCCGCAATCGCCACCTTAGCGAATAAAAACACAAGAATGGAAGAGGATTCAAAGGCAAATGATAGACACGATTGATTGACACAAAGCTCTGACCCCTCACTCACCAATGACTCAAGTCGTTTGATAATTAAAGTATGATTTTTGTTTTTTATTTTTTATTTTTAGAGTAAAGTATATTTTTGGTTCCCAAATTATGAGTTTTGTGTCAATTTAATCTCTTATCTTTAAATTGTGTTAATTTGGACTCTCAACTTTTCACTTTATTTCACTTTGACCCAATTAAAATCGGCAATTAGAATTTACTAATATAGATCGTTAAGTGATCACACTTGAGATACGTTACTTGAAAACTTTAGGATAAAATGATACAAACTGTAAACTTGAAAGGACAAAACGATACAAGTTACAACTTTGAGAGACCAAAGTGACCCTCAAGTTGCGTGAACATCTCCTTGATCAATTCAAACTATTATTTTTTATTGGACCAAAGTAATACAAATTGAGAAATTGAGAGATTAAATTGACATAATTCAAAAATTGAGGATCAAGCTCACACAAAACTCATAGTTTGGGGGCTAAAAATTTATTTTACCTTATTTTTAAGAAAAAAATTTATAAAAAAAAAAGCTTTTTTTTTGTATCAAAAATTTAACTTTTAAAAATCAAATTAAGAAAATGAGTGTTCTTTTCTAAAAGCAAAAAACATTGTTTTTTTTAAGCAAATAAATTTTACAAGAAAGAGACACACAAATGCACTAAAACACTCTCCCCGCACACTAATATATCAAAATACACACATACATATACATTGATACATCAAAAATATACACATACATATTCTAATGCACCAAAATATAGACACATACAAGGACGGATCTACAGTGGGGGCAGCTGCCCTCACTGGAATTTTAAAAAAAATTGGGATCAAGGTAAAATTTTTAAAATTTCTAAATCTTGCCCCTACTAAAATTTTCATAAAATATAGGGTTAGTGAGTGTAATTTTCAAACATCAAAACATAACTTGGCAGTCTTAGTTTTTACGCCTTCATCTTCGATTCTTTGTCGAACTTTGACTCTCAATTCTTCTCCTTTCTTTCTTAGTCTCTCTTCTTTCCTTTCTTTGCTATATTCATTAACAAATCGACCTACTTGGTTGTTAGCTCATGTCAAGTTCTCATCCCTTTCTTCACACCGCAACAACACTAGTCACAAGGTACTCTTTAATTAGGCACCCACCGTCCCAATTTTCCTAAAATAATTTCACTTGTTACAAATCTACTCTATTACTAATTATGTGAGGGATTATCTAGTTCAAAGTTTTGCAAATCAGCCTATAAAAAAACCCTAGAAGATAATGTCGAAATTATGGAGAGATAACCCATTAATTATAAAAAAAATTCTCATTGGTTACACATCTGTCGATGATGAGAGCTCTAGAAGATTATGTGAGTGCTGTCTAGAGGTAAACTAATAACCCGTTAAAGGTTTCTAAAGATTTTCAAAGATTTTTCATATGTTGTAACTTTTTATTTTCTGAGATAGATATTCTGGTCCATGACAAAATGTAGTAATTTTTCTGTCAAACCATTGTTGTCCATTCAGTATTTGTTAAAATGCCACAACAAAAACCATTATAAAACAAGCAAAGTAGATAGTAACAATGATTGTGCGTGAGTCTTAGGAAAATTATGGACTGCCCAAGATCAAAAGGTTGTAATTTTTAAATTTTTTATTGGAACTATTGCAAATTAAAAAGAAATGGTTAGTCAATGAACATTGACCTTGATTACCCAATACCTATACAATTATATTATTTTCTACCATTGCTTTTTTTTTTTGGGTAAGTACCAGTGCTACTTTTTGAGCTAGTTTCATGATACATTATTAACTCAAGTATGTGTAGTAGAATCACTGTAACGTTGCAACTCACATCAACAAAAAATTTTTTGAGTGTGAGGAGGACAATATGGAGTTTGATGCTAAAAAATTGGCTTAATGAGACGCGTTTTATTTGAAATAAACATTTGTGAGATTGAATTGAAGGCTTATCGCTTTCATGAGTTTTGATAGTTGTCATTCGAAATTAGTCATCTCCTAAACTTGGCTTACTAGTCGCTCTTTTTTCAACCATATAATTATTCGATTTTATTGGTTACTTGAAATTCTAATTTGGGTTACATTTTGAATTAAGCAATTGAAAATTTGCCTATTATAAGTTTCACTTTGGATTAAAATGTTTCATTGATTGGTTTGAATAATTTTGCTAGTGATTGATTAAATTGTTCCTCAATATTAGTTCGGTTTTAAATTATTTTTTGTTAAATTTGTTTGGTTTATTTTGGTTAGTTAAGCTCTATATAAGTTGTTTGTTAAAAAGTCAATGATAAAGTATCGAATTAGAGTCTGACTAGAGCACTTAACAAGTTTTGAGTTGCCCCCACTCTATAACCATCCTGGCTCCGCCCCTGCACACATACTAACACACACATACACTAATACACCAAAACAAATATACACACCAATACACCGAAATACATACACTAATACATCAAAATGCGTGTGCACACACACACATACTAATACATTAAAATGCACACATTCACATTGATACACCAAGAAAAATACACACATATTAATACATTAAAACACACACATTAATAAACCAAAACATATACATATTAATACATCAAAACACACACACTAATATACCAAAAAATACACACGCATACATACACATACACACACTAATACATGACCAACACACACACGCGCACACAGATGCACATTAATACACCAAAACACACCTCCCATGCGCTAATACACAAAAGTCACGTACTCACTCACACACACTAACAAACCAAAATATAGCTATATGCAAGCAATAATACACTCATAATTAGAATAAATGTGTGTGTATTTTTGTGTGTTATGTAGTATTACTGTGTGTTTATATGTATTTATTTTGATGTATTAGCGTGGTCGTATATTTATTTTAGTGTATTAAAATATTTCTCTAAATGGGTGTTGGTGGACGGCACATTACTCATATGTCGTGACAAGCATGGTAGTGCATTTATTAATGGATAAATTACACATTATCCTTAAACTGTTATCATCATTTTACTTTACACTCTCAACAATAAAATTTCTAATATTATACCTTAAAATATCAATTTTGTTTCATTAACGCCAATTGATAATGAATGTAACTTTTTTGACCGTAAATCCGCATGTGAGTGGTTTGTATTGTCAATAAGTAACTGTCTATTATATACGTGCAGGTCAAAAATTAAGAAAAATATTTATCCATGACTTTGTCCTTCTTAAGTTTCAAATTTTCATCATTTGACCGACATTTTTTTTCTCCCTAATATCCATTTGGTTGCAAAAAAAGTAAAATAATGTGGTACTAAACACTTGGCGGGAAGTTTTTTGGGATTCTCCTCCATCATTTGACAGATTTTCAAGTTTGTCATTATCTATTGGAATGATATGAAGTAAAATTGATACTTTAAGATGTAATGTGAAAAATTTTATAATTAAAGGTACAAAATAAAATAAAGATAATAGTTTAGAGGATAAAGTATAATTTACCTTTTATTAATCAGTAGAATCTCTTTTGACAAAGTGGGAGATAGCGTGGGCCCACGATTTAATGCGAAGAAAAGGTCATCATGGAGCATGCGCAGGAAGCCATTCCCGTGGGAATGTTAAGAATGGAACTTTGTTAGTGGAGAATGGGACCTACATGTCTTTTTGTCATTTAATGCGAGAAAGTAATACTTGTACGGAATTTATTTTTTCTCGTCACCTCTAATCACTCTTTTTTTCATACTTCTATTATTAAAAATTATTCATTAATTAATTAAAATATTACTTATTAAAAGTGTAAAAATAAAAAAATTTTGAAAATTTAAATTTAAAATAATTTAAAAAAATAGTATGAGTAATGACAAAATATTTAGGAAGTAGATAAATAAATCAAATATAATTATTTGATCAGAAAGGGCTAATTAATTAAATATTTTAAAATTTTAAAAATTAAGTATTCAAAGAGGGAAAATTTCTCAAACTTTTTTACCAAAAAAAATTATTTATTTTATATATATAGATAGATTAGATTTGTAAAAAAAAAATTCATAAATATTCATAAATATAGATTAACATTGTTTCCACAAAAGTCTGGTCTCATTAAAAAAAAAATGTCAACTAATAAAAAAATACAATACTGACACAAATTGTAAATTTGTAGAATCAAAATGACCCCTAAATTGTAGTTATGTACATGAACACCTCCATCAATCAAATTAAATTGTTATTTTTTATTTAGATTAAAATGCCAGAATTAAAAGAATGAAGACAAATTGATACAAAACTCATACTTGAAGGGCCATTTATATTGTAAATTGCTAAAATAATTAAATAACTATTTTACATAGATGTAAACCCCGACCCCATGTCTCCATTTGTAACAGTGATTGATGAAGCTTCCTTCTGGCATCACTATAAGTATCTCAATAATCACTCACATTTCATTAAGGTTTTGTACCAGTTGAGTTTTCTTTGTTGTACGAGTCCATATTCCAAACCAAATACTCTCATGAAGAAATTTATTTTCCTCTTTGCTGCCACAATTTTGCTATGGGCAAACATTTTCATGGCTTGCTTTGCCAAGATTGAAACTTAGTCACCGATCAATCTTCTCTTCTTGCTTTCAAAGCTCAAATCAGGTTTGACCCTCAGAACATTCTGGTAAAAAATTGGTCCACCACCACACCTGTCTGCAATTGGACTGACATCTCTTGTGGCGTTCGTCACGAAGGAGTCACAATCTTCAATCTTCCCTACATGGGTCTCAACGGCACCATTTCTCCATATCTAGGAAACCTCTCATTCCTTGCTTCCCTCAACCTTAGTAACAACACTTTCCATGGCCATCTCCCCAAAGAGTTGGCTCATTTGTGTCGATTGGAAGAAATTGATTTGGCAAACAACTTTTTAAGCGGGGAGGTTCCATCATGGTTTGGGATCTTACCAGAACTTCAATACTTGATTATGGATAATAATAGTTTCACGGGTGTTATCCCGCCTTTCCTTGGCAACATCACTAGCCTGTTGGTGATGCAATTAAGGCTCAATCATCTACATGGACAAAATTCCAGAGAAGATTGGTAACCTATCCAACCTGAAAATATTGTGGTTAAGAAATAACCAGCTATCTGGTTTCATATCCTTCATCTTCAACATGTCTTCTTTGGAAACGATTGATCTTGCATTTAATAACTTATCTGGTCCTATCATCTTCCTGCACTCAGAATACTCTCTTTATCGTTTAATCTGTTTCTCGGGCATCTCCCATCCAATTGGTACCAGTGTGGGAAGCTTCAAATTCTATCATTGTCCTATAATAAATTCACAGCCCGCATACCTAGAGGGATTGGCAACTTGACCATGCTTAAGTTTTTGGCTCTTGGAGGCAACATATTGAAAGGTAAATCTCTGCATCTCTTGTGATGATAGTTTTAGCATATTCATGTGTGCTTATAAGCAAGCATATCGGTGTTAGGGATGGCCACAAGCTTTGCCAAACACTATTGTAAATATAGGCATAGTAGCAATTGTTGAAAAAAAAAACATAACTTTTCATATTTTAGGAGTTATATATTTGCATTTAGTTCATTTGATTGTAGGCCATCAATTTGCTAATAGTGGAAGACAAGAGTTCTATTAGAGTTTTTATATTTTTTTATTATTGCCTTTTATAGCGGAGAAAGTGGGGTATTATTATATTGTCATGTTTTACGTTTGGGTAGCCTATATACGTAATCCACCCATTTGGGTATAAGTGCATTGAAAGAATTCTTACTTTCTTCAATCCAAGTCTCTTCCATTATTTTTGTGTGAGTGATATAGTCCTCTTAATTCCAACATCAATATGCCTATTTCGAATGACGAACCCATGATTTGAGTTAGACAAAAAAGTAATAAAAAACAAATAAGGCGCACACAAAAAGACACAGATTTACGTGGTTCGACAAAAAATTTGTCTACGTCCATAAGGTGTGATTTAATCTCAAGGAACTTGTTTCAAGTTCTTATGCCAAAAAAAAAAAGAGACATGTTTCCTATTTATAGGTATTTCAAGTAATGGCAATGTTGGAAATATCCAAAAGAAATCCATTCCAATCTTTGACAAATCAAAAGATCCAAAATATAATGCAAATTGTACCAACTTTAGCCTATTTTCAACACCTACCCAATGTGCACCGCTCGTGCTTCACCAACCATTTTGATTCAAGACACACTTTCACAAATCTCCACTTTGGCGAGCAGTCAATGACCTCCACCTGAAACATCAGATTTGCACCTAAAGATAGATGCTCATCCCCACGCCCTAGGATGATCAATCAATTTTAAATATGGAAGCTACTAGATTCACAACGGTATCAATTTTCTTCATTAATAGCACCTTGAGAAATAACATCTCGAATCAAGTGAATTCTGACATCGATACGTTTGATCCTTTCATAGAATGTTTTTTTTACTCATATGTGTAGCACTATGACTCACAATACACAGTATATCATGCGCTACACTTTTGAACACTTTAAGTACACTTTCAGTTTTTTCTATTATTATTACTTAATTACCCTTGCATGTTTTACTCGAAAAAATATGTTATACTTCCAACTGCTTTGGCAAAAGTGATCATTTATTATACATTCAAATATATTTCAAAAATTTAAATTCCAGAACAGAACCATGACCTCCTATTCCTCACTGCTCTTGCTTGTTCTAGAAAAGAACCATATTTTGAATTATTTGGGGATCTTGTTCTTCGCAATTTTTGGGTGATGAGCATGTGGTATCCTTCTTTTCACTAAAAAATTTTAGTAGATTATCGTATGCATCAGCTAATAGCTCCTCAATGTTCTCCATTGTTGGTTGCTTGGGGGAGGAAGATGAAGAACAACATTCCTTTTTAACACTCCACCACTACCATCCGAACTCGAAGTTTTTGTCTTCCTTTTCAATGAGACTTTTGGTGAGAACTTAGATCCCGATAGCTAAAATGCCTGCAAACCAATGTTCTAAATTATGTTCTAAATTGTTATTGTTCAATGTTACTATATTATGTTACTATCCATTTCTATGTATGGATATTGAAATTGAACAATAAAATTTTCTATGTCACTATCCATATCACTATCGTATGCTACTGTTCAACGTTACTGACAATTATATTCATCTCCAGATTTATGGGTTAATTCTTTCCAAATTATTCAATTATGTGAAACACGTGTATATATAGTCCTAGATAGATACGAGAGAGAAATAGTCATAATCTAGGAAAGATCTAAAATTAAGAAATTTTGAATCATTTAGTTTTAAATTTGATCACTTGTTTATCTACATAGATAGATATGAGAGATAAAACTCAAAAATTTAGGAGTTCTAATTTTTAAATCTGTTTTAATTAAGTGTAATCACTTCTTTATATGTGTATATATATGTGAGAGAGAAATAGTCTTATTTTAGGAATGATCTAAAATTAAAGAATTTTAAATTTAATTTATTTATGACAAAACTCTCAAATTTATGACTTTGTAGTTTCTAAAAATGTTTTAATTAGGTGCAACTTCTTTAAGGGTAATTTAGTCTTTTTATTATGAAGTGTCCTTTTAACTCCTAAACTCTTTTTTAACTAGATTTAAAGCCTAATAAGTTTCCAAAAAGGGACGGCCTCCAAAATTCCATTTCTTTTATAATGACTTGTTGCTTAAATGCATAGTTTTTAAACCCGGCCCAGACAACAACCTGGCCAAAAGACCGGGTCAATGAGTCACTAGTTCAACCGTTGTGTCACTGGTTCAACCAGTTATATAATAAAAAAAATAAAAAATACTTATTAATATTAATAAATATGTCAAAAAAATATTATAATTATAAAAAACATGTTTAGTGTATGCACATTTTGTTTATGCATTGAGGAAAAATAGGCCAAAAATTCCCAAATTCTTCCCCTGGACATTAAATTTTTGCCTACCTGTCTTCAGTCCCTTTCATTGCATCTGTTAATGGCATTGATGGGATCCAAAATCTTAAAGAAGTATCAATAAGGGTTTAATACGCACCAATAATTGTTGCAGATTTTCAAGAATGGAATAATAAAAACACAATAGTAATAAAAGATTGCAGATCACTAATCTCCTTTATCTAATCAAGCAGCCAAACATGTGGAAACCCACGAGCTAAGAACTAAGTTGTGTTTCTTAAAAATATAATATGTTCAGAGCTAGACATTCAAGTCAATGAAGATTGAAGGATTTGATGCAAGTCACTTTCCTCTATAATCCACACACAACTGAAGTGTAAAAGAAAACATAACAATTTGGTACAGTGACGATAAAACACGTTCCAATTTACACAACACCAAGACAATTAATTAATCAAATATCCAAAACAGACCGTTAAATGTCCTCCAAGCAAGCACCACCCAAATCACACCAAACACCAAAAAAAATCAAATCAAAATACATGTGATGCGCACGTGAGGAATTCCGTCAAAGTTAACTGCGAATTTTGGATGAAATTGTCATATTGACACAAATTGTACAGTTAAAGGGCTAAATTGACACAAAACATAATTTAAAGGCTTAATTAACACAAATGATATACTTCAAGGGCCAAATAAATAGTTAACTCAGTGATTAAATACATTCTCATTAATTTAATTTTTTAGCTTTTGAAATGTAATTAATCAAGGGGTAAATATCCTAAATAGCCTTGAAACAATGACACTAGCTTTAAAATGTGTCATAAAATTTTAAATTATCTCAATTTTAATGCTTCAACTTCTAAAGTCGTTCCATTCAACCCTTTCCATTCATTTAAAAGTGAAAATAAACCATTTTTTCTCTCCTGAGAAACATGGACTTCTGTCATGGGCAAAATAGAGATGTAAAATCTCAAAGATCTCATTATAGATCATTCTCGTATTTAAAGACTCAATATTAAATCTCAGAGACCTAACATTAGCAAATGGTATTTAACTCTCTAAACAGTAGCACATGATTCTGAAATGGGAAAAGAAACATGTGCTTTTAACGCCTAAAATGGAGGATGGAAGGGGATGATTGAAGTTTAGGGGACAAATTTATACAATTAAAAGTTGGGTTAATCTCAAATTATATCCTAAAAGATCGTTCGAATTTCAATTTAAGGTTAATCATTTCTTAATACGGAACCGTAAATAACACGACCCATTAACACGATTAATGAATATGTCAGATTAGTGTTAAATATGAACAACACAAAATTGACATGAATAACACATTAAACTACTATTATAGGATTAAAATGCCAATTATTTATTATTGTTTACCAAATATTGAAATAATTATTATACAAAAAAAATATTTTTAGTTATTTTTATTTTTATTAATTTTTATGTATAAAAAAAGTATAAGTATTGAGTCAATTAAGTGATAATAAAATTTTAGAGCATTAAATGTTAGTGTTAAATTTTTTATTTATGAATTATAAATCGATTCGAATACCACACAAAAATAAACATGTCAAGACGATATAACACAATTAATTAAATAAATTAAATTATGATTAATTAGTGCTCAACTCAAATGATTGCCACCCCTCCTACTTAAGACTCTTCCCAATCTCCATCCTTGTCTTCTAACGACTTTGTAACTTGGTCTTCTCAATTGGTTAAAAATTTTGCTGTTCCTTCTGATTTTGAGGCGATTAGAGGAATCAGAGAGGGTCATCGTGATTCTATTGCTATGGCAGAATGAAACAACTTCTTATACTAACAATTCAGGTACATTTCTTTCTTCTCCACCCCATTCTAACCCTATGCTTGGCACTGTGTGTGAGACAGTTTTTGTAGTTCACTCCGATTGCAATGGTCAATCCTACACTTTTTGTTTGAGCAATACATTGGACTCATCGTCGAGTTTGTGATTTATCCTTGTTTATATGATTATATCGGGTTACTTTAGGGCTTGGTGATGCCGGATTCCTTATTCAATCCAAGAAATTGGGAATGATTCTAGTTCATATATGTCGCCTATAGAACAAAGAAAACAAAAATATGGGCTGTCTTCTTGTCATTGCACTGTGATATTGTCCCAAATTTTCTGAGACTTTTGTTTAGGAAAAATTATTTTGATTCACCGTTGTTGATATCTAAGTTTCCTTGGGGTCCGTTTGTTTAGCAAGAAAATACTAGAAAATGCAAGAAAGAGAAAATTTTAAAATTTTACATGCGTTTGTTTAGCATGAAATAGAAAATGATAGAAAAATAATTTTCCGGAAAGTTTTAAAAAAAAATCATTCTATTGTTTGAAAAAAAGAAAAGTTATAAGAAATTTTTATAATTATCTAAATTACCCTTAATTATATTAAATTGGTCTAAAAAAGAAAAAAAATGTAATTATAATTGAAAATTAAAAAAAATTTAAAAAATGGCTCGAAACTTAATTTTAAGACAATCACCAATATAAAGGTCTTTGGGCCATATTATATGATTAATCAAATTCATACCAAATTTTTTTAGAATTAATAACCAATAAAATATTTTTAAAAAAATAAGGGTAAAACAGGAAGTTAGTTATAGATCACAACTTTCTTGCATTTCCTTGTGTTTTTTACAAGAAAAAAAAGTTGGTTATTTGTGAGAAAATTCAAGGATGAAGGAAAATTATTTTTCCATTATTTTCCTTTTCATGCTAACCAAACACATGAAAATTTTAAAAAATTTCTCTTTCTTGCATTTTCTATCATTCTCCCGCTAAACAAACGAACCCTTATGTTTAAATTTTCTCACATCTAACTAACTTTTTTTTCTTGCAAAAAACACAAGAAAAAACAAGAAAGTTGTGTTCAATAACCTAACTTCCCATTTTACCCTTATTTTTCTTAAAATATTCAATTAGTTATTAATTTTAAAAAAAATGTGTACAAATTAGGCTAATCAAATAATTTGGTCTAGAGATTAAGGTTTGAGTCGATCTTTGTTCTTGAATTAGGTTAGGAGCCAATTTTTTTAAAATTTGAATAATAAAAAATATTTTTTTCTTCTTTAAACCGAGTGAAAATAATTAAGGATAATTTAGACAATTAGAAAAAATTTCTTATAACTTTCCTTTTTTCTAGTGATACCCTTGAACCAACCAGTCCTAGCAATAAATCCAATTTTAGCAAGGCATTTAATTTTGAAGTCCAGGTGTTTGATGTAATGTTTCTCTAAAACTATTAGCTGGGTAGGTGTTTTAATATGATCTCTCTCTGACGTTAATTATGGATTTTTTCATCACCGATTGCAGTAATATTGTGCATATATTATGGTGAAGAGTATGGTCAGTCTTAATTCTTGATATTCACATGCTCAATTGATATAATCTCATTTGGGTCTTTGTATTGATAGCTACAGAATTGTGTGGTCTAATCTGTTGTAGGAGCTTGCTCGATGGCGTGGTTCATGATCATTGTTTCAGGGATGCTTGTCTGGTTGGCTTCTCTCTGCAAAATTATTCACGCATCATGGTCACCTTCTAAGGCAACATTCTTAAATAGTACTGGTAGGTAATCTGCTACATGCTTGTTTGTGTATTTGATTTGTATAGATGGGTTTGTTGGTTATGCATAATACCACATTTTCTATCAAATATCAGGTGGAGCTCTTCATAGGAAAAATGTGTTGCTGGTTATAGCCCATCCTGATGATGAGTCTATGTACGCTTGAAAATCCAAAAATATGTTGCTAAACTCCTAGTTATGCAGTTGTTAATGTTACAAAATGATTTAAGCTGACCTTTGCAATTTGTTTTTTTCTTTTTTTTTTTTGTTGTTGTGTGCCATTGAAAATGTGACACTACATTCATATTTCTTTGTATTAAAATCAATGTTTATTTCCTTGCATCATTTTGGGCCTTCGTAATTGCATGTACAAGGGCTGGACTACTTGTCCACCTTTGCTTGGACAATATAATTTTTACATATCAAAAATAAATGTTTATATATGAATGTTTTCTAGATACAGCTCCATATAACAACACTTTAGAGAGAGCTTGAACACTTTTAGCTAGAGTGTTGATCTTAAATTTTTGTACTCATAAGTCATAACCATGTAGTTTTCCCTTGTTATAGCCCTGGTTTTGGATGGTCATCCAATGGCCATAATCAGCACCTTAATATGCATGAAAGAAATTCTTTTTTGGTTAACTTAACGTAATTATGAGTGCTGTTCAGGAAAACTAGCATGTCTGTTGATAGGAACCATGTTGCTGGATGCTGACTTACGGAGTCCGTGAATACTACACCTATTTTAAAAATATATCAGGCATTTTTATTGAGGTCAGTTTGCTATCTGATTTTAGTTATTATGAAAACCTTTGTTCATTTATGCAGGTTCTTTAGTCCAACAATTAATTACTTGACTTCAAGGGGGCATAATCTTCACATACGGTGCTTATCAACCGGTAATATGCTGTTATTGATTCATGAAAGTCGTAGAATACATGTCCATTTAGATGTTTCTTTTTTGTACAAGTAACTTTGCCTGTAGAATGAGCTAGCATCTTTGTATAGGTTAAACAATTAGTGTATATGATAATGAATGAATTAATATATATTATTCATCCTTTAAGAAAACATTATATCAGTAGGCCCTAAAGAGGGGCCAGAACTCATTGCATTGTCCCTCCTTGCCCCAATGTGCGTGGTTTGGTAGGCTATTGTGCATCTGGAGTTTATGTTTTATCCATGTATCAAAAAGGGGCCATTAGGAAAAAAAATAAAATTGAGAAACTACTCCACTCTAAGCTAGTTTGGTATAATACTGCGAGTTGTTTGACCTTTACTTAATTAAAAAAGGTTGTAGTTCCTGTTAAAGCATTCCTTTAGCCTGATTCACTATGGCCTTAAGTGTTCAAACAATGAAAAGGGATTGTCATAAATAAATGCAAAATTAATTGGAAAGAGTGAGGGTACCCTATTTGGAATTCTAAGGCTTTACCTTATGCGAGCATCCATAGCTGACACTGAGTGGAGAAGCGCAAATGGCTCATATATACAATAACGATGTGGGATTACTTCTAACATAGCCCTTTGCATGCATCTCCGACTAGTAGATGGACAGACAACGAAAAATTAAAAAAACTATCAATGTGCAGAATACTTGAGTGAAAATACAAACATAACCATTAAAGTGGATTATGTGATTGAGGCCTGACCCCACTTTGATTCGTCAAGTGTCCAATCCAAAACCAATTGAAAGGAGCAGCGGTATCCTTTTTGGTTTTATAGGGTTCTACCTCATGCGAGAACCCACGAGGCCACAACTATCAAAGCCGCCTAGTAATGAGTTTAGAGATCCACAAAGCTCATATCCTTGTTTTGCTGACCTTGCAATACCAATGTGGTATATGCTCTGACAATTTTTATTGATGCTTACTGTTCTTTTGCCGGAGTGGTCATTTTCTGCTCAGACTACATGAAGTGGATGTTGTTTCGACTGGATTGATCCTATTTGCTTAGATGATGCCCAAAGCACAGAGCAACGCTGCAAGAATAAGAGCAAGGCTGGAAATGCCAGCATGTGGGATTTAGGTTTGAGATACCTAAGTTGAGAGAGTATTTAGATTGTCTATGTCATTTAACAATGTTTTAATGCTATGCAAAGAGGATTCTTACCTATCTGCAAATGTTCACACCACAATGTGTGCACCGATATAATAAACGCATACTCAGTTGTGGTCAAGTGACAAAAGAAGTTGAATACACATCATTTCAGTTTGTTTCACATTCTTCCTGAAAATAAAGTTGGTTTCAAATTCTGTTTGTATTTCTGTTTTCTCCTCCTCTTCTTAATTATCCATAATAATGTGTGTGCGGTACAATTTTCAGTATTTTATTTGTCTATACCATTTATTACTTTGAGGTCATTTATCAAAGGAAAAATTATGGCTAGGTGATTCACAACGTACACAAAAGTATATCGGTAATCTGTATGTGCAAATTAGTTGCCAATTATGTGGGATGCAATGCAAATTCCAGCTTCACAGGACATGTAAGAATTAGGTGGAAATTTTCTTACATTCATTTTACATCGCTTCCCCAACATATGATTTTTTGGCATTCATAATGTTTCCTACATATACATGTTATGTAGGCAATGCAGATGGAATGGGAAACATTAGAAAAGAAGAGCTCTATCAGGCTTCTGCAATTCTCAAGGTGCTATATTATTTGACACATTTCATAACCTGCTTGTTGTAATGTTGATTGCATGAATACGAAGCCTTTTTTCCACGTCCACGCCTGCCTTGTTTTCTATGCTAGTGATTCTTGTCGGGGTGAATCTCAGAAAGGATGTCACCTTGGTATTTATTGAGATTTGAATGTATTTATGCAGGTTCCACTCCAACAAGTAAAGATCCTGGACCATCCAGATTTGCAGGTTCTTTCTGAAGTCTCTCAAGTATAAATACACTTTTAGACAGAAGTTTTGATATAATTTGGTTTTAATTAGTAGGACGGTTTTGGCAAAGTGTGGAACTGCAACTTAGTGGCAAGGATCATTGAAGAGGAAATTCATACTCGAGAAATTGAAGTGGTAAGATCCGGTTATAGCAATCATCTATGTTTTTCTTTTCCATAGTTTTTTGTTCAGTTCTCCTGTCTAGTAAAATATGTTTAAAAATGATGAAATTATATCTGAACAAGAGTGGTGTAATTTTTGGTGTTTTAACATTGCTGCAACAAGCTTCTAATCCTGTGCAGCAAACTATCCAACAAAATCTGCCTATGTGGTTTTTCCATCAATTTCTCTATTGTTGTGCTTCAGGTCATTACTTTCGATAACTTTGGCGTTTCAGGTCATTGCAATCATTGTGATGTGAATCGAGGGGTGCGGTAAGTTGATTTTGACTTTTTAGGCATTCTTTTCGAACACATTTGACTTAGTTTTTTTAAGGCATTCTTTTTGTTCTTCTATCATACTCAACCTTACCTCTTTCTGGTCCATAAAAATAAAACTTGCTGTTTATTTTCCTTATTATCTGCTATATCATGGTTCCAAGTATCAGACGATATTGATACAACTTAGTCAATTTGTATCCAACTTAGAGCCATCCTATAGGTACCGTTCCACAACCATGTAAACCACGGCGATATTGAGACTTGGCCAAGTCATTTGAGACGCCTTCGGGTCAACCCCTAGTCATCTGAGTTATCATTTCTGATAACGTTTATTGAAGCAACAATATGAACTAAATCTCTCGTTGTTTTCACCTTATTCTTTTATGTAGCATTAGAAGGGGTATCATCCGATATTGTTTTGTGACATTGCAACCGATGATTCTAAAAACCCTTTTTGAGGCGATGGCTGATATCACGATCTTGAAGCATGTGCTAGATATGATTGTTAAGGTGAAAATTGAGTTTTTTAATATTTTGGGAAAATTAAGTTATCACTTAAGAATGGATTTTTTATTTTTTATTTTTTTGTTTGATTTATGGAATGGATTGATTGGTATTTCTCTCCCTCTCTCTCTCCGATCTGGTGTGTCTATGTGGTAGGAGTTTGGTGTGTCTATGTTTTATTTTGAGGTCTAACGAGAATAATAGCATTGAGAGGGTTATAATTGTGACGCACATCCAGTTCTGCATTTTGTTTACCAGTTCAGGAAGGTTTAGTGCAAAAGTTCTAAGTAGATGGGGTTCATCTATAACCGTGCCCAAGTACCAGTCCTTAAAAATAAAAACTCGAGCAGGTACTTGGAATATTGTTTTTGATTGCTAAATTATATGAGCATTTTCTTGTAACCATGGTTTGACATATAAAAGTCATACGGATGTTATAACGACAAACCAAAATTTTGTTGCTTTAGGAAACTGCAATCCTGTCTGAAATTATATTTCCATTGACCACTCGTGCAATTCCCGCTACAGGTTTTTGGTTTGCTGACTTAGTTCTTCATTTTACTTGTGTAGTGTCTTATAGTGCACTACTGTTTACATGAAGAAAGGAAATGGGTAATTGAAAATATGAGTATGTCAACTTTCTGTCTGAACTAGCAGTTGGCATGTAGAGTTATTATGGCTCCATGCAATTAGATACTCCTAGTGGTTGGTAGTATCAGCAGCTGATAGTTTTGTATCTGCATAAATTTACTTGGGTTTTTTAAAGGCAAAGCCTGAGCAAAAAAGGAAGTAACTGTATGATACTCTGAATTGAAAATTGTCAATGAGCAAATAGTGGCGACACTAGATTGAAAATTGTACCAACTTCCATTTTCCTATTATCAATCCCCGCAAAAGCTATGTTGCAATTGCACAACACATGAGCCAGTGGTGTTACCGTTACGCCCCATCCCAACGTGTGTTAGTGTGTATTTGGTAAGATCTGTCCTTTACTTTCTAGATGGCTGAGGAAAATAACAATTCTAGCATGAAAATTTGGTCAAATTTGCTTAATGGCTTTAATTATGTCTCATGGTCTAGAGCTAATTGTTTATCTCTTGGTTGGAAATCAACATTGGGACACATTACAACCAATACATGATGGCGAATGCATCGTTGCAATTGTTGGGCCAAGACACAACGTAGATAGTCGGTTTTTGATCAGATCGGAGAAGAGATTAGTCGAGGTGCGCATAAACTGACCCAGACATATGACCGTAATAAAAAAAAAAAAAAGATGATTGAAGATATTTTACAACAGCATACTACCATCACAAATATTTATTTAATTTCTTTATAATAATGTTTTCCCTTTGAATGCATACATGTCCAATAAATTATAAAAATGAACCATAGTGGATACAAACATAGTTTTTTTTTTAAAAAACAAAACTCCCGTAGAAGTCAATATAATAAATCAAAGGAAAATACAGTAATGGAAAAGAACTCAAAGACAAATTTACACAGGATTGACTGACCCAGAGGTCTAATTCCACGCTCATTAATGCCGAAGGTACAAGACCCCACAAGAAGACGAAGACTTATACTTTGTGGACTAATTCGAAGAAAAACAAATAAACTGAAAAGGACTTGAGAGGCTAACAGCAAAGATTGGCCTCATAGACTAAATGCATAGAAAGTTCAGAGTGTAAGACACGATGAATGATTAAGGGTTAATCTTAGTTTATATCTTGACCTATATTCTAATTTTTAATTGGATTAATTATAAAATATCCTCTTATTATATTATAATTAACTCGTTCTGATTTTAATTTGAACAAATCACCTCTCAAAGTCTAAAATTTTTTCAATTAAATCATGCCTTTAATTTTTAGCCATTAAAAGTGATGGAGGTAAATCACCTGAAATTCTAGTGATCCTAATTTACTGACATGATAAAAATAACCCCTAGAATATTTTTTAAACTTTGAGGGCTAATTTGTACAAATTAAAACCAGAGAGAGTTGATTGTAACATGACTTAAACTTGAAGCGAATATTTTATAATTAACTCTTATTAATTTGTATCCTTAATTGGATTCTCAAATTTCACCCTCAATATTATAAAATAGGTTTAATGTAGCCCTATTTCAAGCTCAATTTGTCAACTAACAGTAGATTTCGTTGATGGCCACTAGGCATCGTTACACTTCACTCCTTTTTATTCTGGTGCACTCCACTTCGCTACTCCGTTCCGCTTGCCCATTGTCTTCTGGGCATAGTGAATAGGAATCATCCACTCTGTCACACAAGAGGCTAATAACCAAGCCTATATTTTTATAGACTGATTCTTGAGGTTGCGAATATTTAGGATCGGACAATGAATTCTGTGTGCCACTCATGGGCAAAACTAGGGGTCTCTATGGGCCAGGCCGGGTCAGGTAGACCCACAAAATTTTTTCCCAGGTCGGGACTGGATGGTGTAGGCTCAAACCCTTATCTAAGTGAGTTATCGGGCGGGTCGGGCCAGACTTCGGGTAGGGGTAGGCCACCCGCAGCCCAACCCTCGAGCCTATTAGGCGGACCTGCTTGCGGGTTTTGAATTAAAAAAAAAAAAAGGAAGACAAGGAAGACTCGAGAGTCTATTAAACCAAGGACTTAGATCTTCTTTCATACACTTTTCTTTCAATTATCTTTTTGACATATCATCTATCATATATTCAAGTAGAACCTATTATATAGTAGGTCCCTCACTCATTAGTGGATGATGTGCCAAGAAAAAAATTGACGAAAAAGTGTATTAAAGAGGATCTTGATCCATTAAGCAAGACTAGCTGGTGTAGCCTTATTCTTGATGTAAGACTAAATGCGGGTCTTCTTGTGCCAATTCTTATCATCACTGTTTCATTTTATTGGATCTCTTCTCTTCGAAATTTAAGTTGTAACAAAACTAAACACACCTTTTTCCTGAACAGAACTACCATAGAACCCAATATAATAAATCAAAGGAAAACACAGGAATGGAAAATGACTCAAAGGCAAATGTACACAGGATTGACTGACCCAGAGTTCTAACCCCACTTTCACCAATGACTGAAGCTACAAGACCCCACTAGAAGACGAAGACTTATACTTTGCGCAATAATCCAAAGAAAAACAAAGAAACTGAAAAGGACTCGAGAGGCTAATAAATATTATTCAATTTTTTTTGTACTGTAGTTGGATTCTACAAAAGTCTAGTCTTTGTTATTAACCTGTAGAGTCCTTTTCAGTTTCTTTGTTTTTCTTCGGATTTGTCCGTCAAGTATAAAGTCTTGGTCTTCTTGTGGGGATCTTGTAGCTTCAGTCATTGAACAGCGTGGGGTTAGAGCTCTGGGTCAGTCAATCCTGTGTACATTTTCCTTTGGGGGAAAGACTTTATGCGCATAAAAAGTTCATAGAGTGTAAGACACGGCCAATGACTAAACTTTGGGTCTATCAATTGTGCCCATTCCGATCATCACTGTCTTATTTATGGGCCCTGGCACTCTATACAAGAAATGGGTGGTGAGTTTTTTTTTTTTGAGTGTGCCTAGCCTTTTTGTTTTGTTTTGAGTGGATCCACTCTTTTATTTGGGTTTTTTTGGTGTGGATACTTTTTTTTTAGACTTATTTGAGAGAATGTGGGTACATTTTTTTACTTATTTGAGAGGGTGTGTATAAATAAGTATTTTGCTCTATTAAGTTCAATTTTAATAAAACATATTGTAATTAAGTACAAAATTTAAATGACATTTGAATTTTTTACTTACTTACACTTCCTTAAATTATGCATAATTCTTATTCTTTCACCCTATCTCTCCTCCTATTTCTGACATCGTTATTCACTCTCTCTCTCTCTCTCTCCATTACTCTCTCACTCTCTCTCCCCTATTTTTCCTCTCTCTATCTCTTCCCTATTTTTTTCTCTCTCTCCCATTGATAATTTATTTTCTTTTCAATTATGAAAAGATTTGATTTGATATTATCATCTCTCTCTCTCCCCCGTATTTTCTCTTACCGTTACCCTCACCTTATTCGCTCTCTCTCTCTTTCTCTCTCTCTTTATATCAACTTTACAACAATACAATTACACCAATCAGTTACAATTGTCCTATAATACACAAAATAGTTTCTCATGTATTTTGATAAACTAAACAGTTACACCAAATAATCTTACAAAATTACGACATCAACCCAATTTATCATTCAGTTGTTTACATAAACCAAAAAGTTACACCATTTAGTATCACGACATGGTTACACCAATTATATACACCAGTATCTTTTGTTAACTAAATTTATTATAATATTTTGCCAAGCTTAAATATATTTGTGGTCGACTTCTATGAGTTTTTTTAGAGTGGAACACAAAAAACTAGATTTTTTTACAATAACTAAAGTAGTTTTAAATTTTCAATATTCAATTTTAAAGTGGTAACTAATGTGGTGTTTGATAAAACTGAAAGCTGAACATTGAAAACTGAATGCTGAATTGTAAGTGATGAATGCTAAATTTTTTAATTCGCAGACTGTTTGGTATCAACTGAAATTTAAGTATTGAATTTAATCAAACTGTTTGACAAATATTAGGAGCTGAAGTCTGAAAATTATTATTATTCTAATTTTGCCCTTCTTTAACCATCTCTTCGCAACTGCGTTATTCATATCACCACCATCACAATGGTGGTGGTAGTGGTAGCAGCGACGATGATGATGATGGCGGTGGTGGCGATGGTGGTGGTGGCGGCGGTGGTGGTGGTGGTGGGGGGGGGGGGGGTGGCGGCGACAGTGGTGGTGGTGGTGGTAGCGGTGGCAAAATGGTGGTGGTGGTGGTAACATAATGGTAATGGTGGTGACGACAACACAATGGTGGTGGTGATGGTGGTGGTGGTGGAGATGGTGGCGAAAATGGTGGTGGTGGTGGTGGCGGCAACACTATGGTGATAGTGACGGTGACACAATGGTAGTAGCGGTGGTGACGATGGTGGTGGTGGTAGTGGTGGTGGCGGTGGCAATGGTGATGGTGATGATGATGGTGGTGGCGACAGTGGTGGTGGTGGTAGCGATGGCACAGTGGTGGTGGTGGCGGTGACATAATGGTAGTAATGGTGGCGGCGATATAATGGTAGTGACGGTAGTGGTGGTGGTGGTGGTGGTGGTGGTGGTGGTGGTAGCAATGGTTGTAATAGTGATGGTGGCGGTGGCAGTGGCGGTGGCACAATGATAGTGGTGGTGGCAACGATGACAGTGGTGACGGTGGCATAATGGTGTTGATGGTAGTGGTAGCGGCGGTGGTGGTGATGGTGGTGGTGGTGGTGGTGATAGTGTTGGTGGTGGTGGCAATAACACAATGGTGGTGAGGGTATATTTGTCCATTAAGAGAAATTGATAAATTTCTTATTGACTAACATTTTCAGCATTAAGTGATAAGTAGGTGACTTGCTACTTAAAATTTTAGCCTATTTTTAAAAAGTACTTAAAATATTAAGTAGTATAAGTTTTAGGTTATCAAACGGGTTTAATTTATTAAGTGCTTAAAGTATTCAGTTTTAAGCCTTAAGTGGTATTTCAAACACCCCCCCAAGTATTGTCATGAAAAATTTATGTGATCTAAAATTCAATCAAAAGTACAATAATACCCCTATCTATATCTTTTGTCCTTTTTTTATTAAAAAAAAAAACTTCCAACTTCTCTTACAAGCCCGACAAGTACCCATAGAACCTCTTTCCTCCGGTGAGAGGACCCAACCCATGCCTCCTTCATTAAACCCCATCCCCTGAATCCAAGTAGTTGAACTCCCTTCCTCCTTTGGTGAAACTCATCCCCAAGCATAAAAGACTAAACTCCTTCCCCCCACCAATGAAACCCACCACCACCTCCTCCTAACAATTAGTTCCCAAAGCAAACCCCTCCCCCTAGTGAAACGCCCCCAAAAGAAATCTACCCGAGAGAGAGAGAATTTGCAAATATGTATACACACATACGAATTGATCTGTTGGTTGTCGTGGTTTAGTGGTTGGAGAAGAAAGAAAAAGGAAAGGGGGGAGAAGTTTCAATTGGTGGGTAATCGACATGGGTATGCTGGTTGGGGAGACTGCCGGAGTTGTGGAAGTTGGTTGTGTGGTTGCCAAGGCTGCGTGTGTTTTGGCTAGTAAGAGAAGAAAGAGAATATTAAAGGATGGGGATATTTTATGAATTTTGTATTTTTCATCCAATTTGTCAACCAATTTAATCTTGTAAAAACTTTAAGGGAGCAAATTGTTGAAATTAAAATCAAAGGGAGTTGATTACAACATGACCCAAATTTGAAGGGGACATTTTGTAATTAATCCTATTTTCAAATAATATTCCTAAAACTCTTTGTTCTCGCCCTCTGTCTCTCATATGTGTGAATTGGGATATATTGAAAATGCTAAAACTATTTAAACTTAATTTACTTAGTTGAGCTAATTTATTATTATTTTTGTATTGACGGTGGGTTCTAGCTAGTGTTGAGATTCATTATTAGTATAATAATAATGATGGATCTAGCTCCACCCATGCTTATCATCGACACTAGTAGTGGTGGAAGACTTGTTAGTTGGAATCCTAGTTGCCGTGTGTTCTGGGGAATTCTACAGCATTTAAACTTGTCATGAAGCCTCCTTCTGCCATCACTTTAGTCAAGTATCTCTGTTACTGCTCCTCTGTTAATGAGAAACAAAACTCTAACCCCTCGCTCACGAATGACTAAAGACGCAAGACCCAACAAGAAGACGAAGACTTGTTGGACCAAAACAGTTTTTTAAGTGTAAAAACTGAATTTTTGGTCGATTTTGAGCCTAAATTAAAGTGGGACCCGTTCGTTGTTTCAAGTAAATTTTCGTGGGTTCGTATTCTACTCCGTAAAGAGAATAATGTAGTATATTCACTTGCTCAAATCGAGTAAGAAATGAATGAGAAAATAGGGTCCAAAGTGACCCTCTTGAAATGTGGAAATAAATGTTGTGCAATGTGGGATTTGACACCAATCCCACATTGGTTGAGGAAGAAATTCAACATGGGCATATATAGGCCAAGTTTGCTCTATAGGATTGGACCCCAAGGGGTACCACAATTTTATGAGCGGAGCAAGTGCCTACATGTCTTCGGTTCTACCACACTTGCCACGCCACGACCCGACCCGGGCTCGGGCTCGGGCTCGAGCTCGAGCCCGGGTATGGGTGTGGGTGGACCAAGCCCTATCTTTTTGGAGAAAATTCGTTTAATTAATTGTGCGAGAATTTTTGAACTGAAATTAATTTTCAGTATCCATTGGATCACACTGGTTCAGATTTGTTGCTTTTGTGTTTGTTCATACAGAAAAGTTACACAAGTGATGTCTACTGGCTATTGCATTTGTCTTCTGGGTTGTGTCTTTTAGTATGGTGGCTGTCCGAAAAGTCACCAAAGTGTCTATAAATACTCAGACTCATTACCATTCTGCATTAATTCATTCATCAGTCTATGTTCAGAGTTAAGCCAGACATTAGTGCATTGCATTTCAGCATTAAGGCAGTCAGCATTTGGAGAGTACACAACACAATTTTTGGTTCGCTGGACGAGTAGATTGGAGTGCTACTTCTACTCGTGTAAAGATCATTGTATCCTGGGAGGCAGACGCTTGATATTCCATAAGCACCGTGTGTGGGGGCGAAATCTATCTTAAGCACATAGTGTCAAACACTAGTCTAGATCTACCTAAAGTTCAATAACAATTCCTGTTCTGCAACCGGGTTAGTATTTATATTGGTTTGACAAACAGTTACGTGTAACTGTTTGGTAAGACTGTTTTAACTCTTTCGTTTATTCTTCTGTAACTGTTGCAAATTTCTGTGTAACTGTTTCGTACTTGATTGTTACTGTTTTGTTATACATTACATGTTTCAAATCAGAAATTTCAATAATTGATTTTACTATATTTGGAATACCACAAACAACAAGACTAACATATTGAACCTGGGATCTGTTGCTTCTAAAAAGTTAGCCTTCCCCACTAAACCACTCCTAAAAATTTAGTACAACAGTGAGTGAGATGGGCCAAAAGACATATATTAGATAGGCGGAGAATAGGAAGTTATGAGCGACTAAGGTGGAAAAACAAAATTGAAGTATAGATATACTAGCCGTTGTTTGTGTCTGAAGGCACTATATAACAAATAAAAAAATCTTAAACAATTTCTCAAATTTAAAAACAATGACCTAAAAATATTCATACCAATTTTTCTTTTAAAATTGTCAGAAATATGTCGTCGACCATATCTTCCATACTAATGAAACTGTCATAAAAATATATAAAAACTCCCAAAAATAACACCATATATACAAATGCTTCTGGGAAAAAAAAAATATTAACATAACTTATTGAAATTTACAATTGTTATCCAATAAATAAAATTTTACTCATTTATAAGACTTGCGAATTTATCACTTCTACTACTCCTCAATCCAATAACAAAAAAAAAATTATATACTCAACCACCATATTTTCAATCC
Source organism: Ilex aquifolium (assembly GCA_951799425.1). NCBI lineage: Eukaryota > Viridiplantae > Streptophyta > Magnoliopsida > Aquifoliales > Aquifoliaceae > Ilex > Ilex aquifolium. Next base: position 6,997,559 of record OX637393.1, read on the forward strand.
ATTTTATCCCCATGTAATAAATACCTCAAAAAAAAAAAAAAACTAACAGAACACAATTAAATTCACAATCTTTAAGCGATAAATAAAATCAACTAAATCTTGCTCATTTATAAAACTCATGAATTTATCACCACTATCACCATTCAACCACAAATGACACAATATAATTATAAATTTAATCACCAAATGTCCAATCATCCACATATAAATATACACATAAAGACACCCACACACATTTCTTTTTTGGTTACTAACAAACCCTCATAACCAATAACTGTTTTTATTATAAATACAATAATTCAAGTTTTAAGATAAAATAATAATAAATTAATGTTTAATTAAAAAACAGGTGAGTTTTGACAATATTATACGGACATCTCCTGACATTTTATAAATAACACAAAGACTCCTAAGGTTTGAAATTTATTGCACGGAGACCCTCTCAGTCTCCCTTCTGTCAATGTTGCTAACGGAAATTGATAATTTCATCCTAAAAAACTTTATTATTTTTACAACTAGCCTTCTCCAAATTTAGTACCAAATAAATTAAAATTTTAATAAAATCAATCAAAATTTGATTTACCCAAAAAATTGATATAATTTAGTACTAAAAAAAATTGATTAAATGAATTTCAATATTAATTTGATATTAATTCAAAAAAAATTGTTGTATTCCACACACTTGAGATCATTACACTGTCATGGTTTTACTCTCAAAAATTTATATATGATATTTTTGAAAAGAGACTTGCCTTCTTTATGTTATTTTAAAACCTTGTTGGGATTTGAAAGAGATTTCCTACGGGCTTTTGCTCACCCTCTACAACACACTTACATATTTTGGCATAGAAAATGATGTCAATGTGGATGAGCAGGTTGATTACGAATTGTTGGAGAATCAAGATGTGGACTCTGTTTTAGAGGAATAGAGTTGTTTTATTTCCAGTTTAGAATTGGAGAGATTTCTATGAAATAATGTTTCAACTAGTTTTTATTATTCTGCTGCTAGATACTATATGATTTTGAATTGTAAGTTAGAGAAGTTACAATGTTTTATTGACTTTAGTATTTATTCTTTACTAGATGGATGAATGATTTATTATTTAATGGTTATTGTAGTTGCTCGCATGATTGGATGGTTTTTGGATAGTAATGCCTTCCACGGTGGATTTTGGAGCGTTACAGATTTTGTGTGCCAAGGCTTAGGGGTATAAGGGTCCCTAGGGAGGGCGGCCTGGTACCCCCTTTGCGGAGCACCCTCCCTATAATACTATTAGTGAGCAAAACTCTATTGACAACAACTGACATACTCTAAGCCGATGAGCCATAATAACTTGACCCAGGGGTATAGTCATTACATGTCACTTGAGTCTTTGCCGAACCACTTTATAACCCAACCAAGTACACGTCCAAGTCCTTAGGAAGCCAACTTTGCGCTAAGGATTTGCTTCACCAAAGCATAATCCAATTTGGCTAAGGCATGTGTGTCTTTGGGCGAGGCAGTCACATGCCAAAACCGAGCCAACAAGCTAAGGGGGTAACATTAACCCTCTTGGTTTGGAGGCGTGAAAGACTAGAAGCAGCAAGCAGCGGCTTGTTGCGCAGACTGAGACGAGAACGACAAAAGTGTTTCGTGTAAGATCTTTGAGCCGAAATTCAGGCAGGCAGTCAACATCCGATTTAATGAAATTTTAGTATGTTGTTCAAGACAACAGGGACTACACAGTGATAAATTGATTTTGTCAAAAGTCTTATCGGATTTGATATTTTGCAAGGCCTATCGGGTTAAATCTCTTCTTGTTATTTTATTGATACCCATCTTTGGGTAATGAATTATTGATACTTTGATAGCCTCTGGAAATTTTTCTGGGGAGGATTGTTGTAAACTTATTATTAGAATATAGTAGAAGGTTGAGATCGACGTTCGTAAACGTACCCCGAGTTTGGGGGAACCACGTAAATTTTGTGTTTTACTTGTGGTTGATTTTATTATCTTCTTTTAATTTTGGTTGATTGATTTTAGTACATCATCTATTTAATTTGCATAAATAGGAGTAGAAAAATTAATTCTGCTAATTTTGTGAGTTCACCCTATCACTTTGAAACTCCATTTGAGAGTGAGTGATTTTTCTCGTGTCTGCCTATAGTTTTTTGCGCCCATCACAAACGAATGTTTGATCCAAGACTTTTTTTCATCGGCAAACATGCAAATGCTGTTTCGCACAAGCAATTTGCCATCAGAAAAAGTATTAAGTGGATACAAACATAGTTAATTAATACAAAATCAAATAACCGAGTCTTTCCCCCAAAGGCTAATATACACAGGTGTGATTGATCTAAATATATAAGTCTAACACCCCTTTTTCCTGAACAGAACTACCATAAAACCCAATATAATAAATCAAAGGAAAACACAGGAATGGAAAATGACTGAATGGCAAATATACACAGGATTGACTGACCCAGAGCTCTAACACCACTTTCACCAATGACTGAAGCTACAAAACCCCACCGGAAGACGAAGACTTATACTTTGCGCAATAATCCAAAGGAAAACAAAGAAACTGAAAAGGACTCGAGAGGCTAATAAATAGTATTCAATTTTTTTGGTACTCTAGTTGGACTCTACAAAAGTCCAGTCTTTGTTATTAACCGGTCGAGTCCTTTTCAGTTTCTTTGTTTTTCTTCGGATTAGTCCGTCAAGTATAAAGTCTTGGTCTTCTTGTGGGGATCTTGTAGCTTCAGTCATTGAAGAGGGTGGGGTTAGAGCTCTGGGTCAGTCAATCCCGTGAACACTTTCCTTTGGAGGAAAAACTTTATGCGCATAGAAAGTTCATAGAGTTTAAGACACGCCCAATGACTAAACTTTGGGTCTATTAATTGTGCCCATTCCAATCATCACTGACTTATTTATGGGCCCTAACACTCTATATAAGAAATGGGTGGTGACCTTTTTTTTTTTGGAATGTGCCTAGCCTTTTTGTTTTGTTTTGAGTGGATTCAGTCTTTTATTTGGGTTTTTTTGGGTGTGGGTACATTTTTTTAGACTTATTTGGGAGAGTGTGGGTACATTTTTTTACTTATTTGAGAGGGTGTGTATAGATAAGTATTTTACTCTATTAAGTTTAATTTTAATAAAACATATTGTAATTAAGTACAAAATTATACTTCCTTAAATTATGCATAATTCTTATTCTTTCACCCTATCTCTCCTCCTATTTCTCACACCATTACTCCTTCTCTCTCTCTTTCCCTCTCTCTCCATTACTCTCTTACTCTGCCCTATTTTCTCTCTCTATCTCTCCCCTATTTTTTTTCTTTCTCTCTCTCCCATTGATAATTTATTTTCTTTTCAAATATGTAAAGATTTAATTTGATTTTTTTCATCTCTCTCTCTCCCCTTAATTTCTCTTACCGTTATGCTCTCCTTATTCACACTCTCTCTTTATATCAACGTTACAACAACACAATTACACCAATCAGTTACAATTGTTCTATAATATACAAAATAGTTACTCATGTATTTTGATAAACTAAACAGTTATACCAAACAATTTTACAAAATTACAACACCAACCCAATTTATCATTCAGTTGTTTGCATAAACCAAAAAGTTACACCATTTAGTATCACGACATGGTTACACCAATTATATACACCAGTATCTTTTGTTGACTAAATTTATTATAATATTTTGCCAAGATTAAATATATTTGTGGTCGACTTTTATGAGTTTTTTTTAGAGTGGAACACAAAAAACTACATTTTTTTGCAATAACTAAAGTAGTTTTAAATTTTCAATATTCAAAATATGAGATAGGTTTAGACATGATTCAAGGGTAAGATGATAAATTTATATCAAAGTTATGAGATTTAACCAAAAAAAGTTGGTTGGTACATGGGGCTCACAATATCATAAATTATTATCCAAATAAAAGATTGGATAAAACTAAATATGCTAATCCAACATTATAGCCGGCTTACAAAAGGATTTCATTGGATAAGTTTGGATTCCAAATCCAAACCAATCCAATTTTGCGAGTGATTGTCAAACACGCTCTTAACATATTTTTAAGTGTTAATTACAGAATGCCCCCTTCAAGTTTGAATTATGTTGCAATCAACTCTATTCGATTTTAATTTCAACAATTTGCTCCCTTAAAGTTCAAACATTTTTTAATTAACTCCTACAGTTAAATTAACCACTACTAAAAATGTAATAAATTTGTCACGAAAAATTTATGTGATCTAAAATTCAATCAAAAGTACAATAATACCCCTATCTATATCTTTTGTCCTTTTTTATTAAAAAAAAAAAACAAAAACTTCCAACTTCTTGTACAAGCCCGACAAGTACCCATAGAACCTCTTTCCTCCGGTGAGAGTACCCAACCCATTCCTCCTTCATTAAACCCCATTCCCTGAATCCAAGCAGTTGAACTCCCTTCCTCCTTTGGTGAAACTCATCCCCAAGCATAAAAGACTAAACTCCTTCCCTCCACCAATGAAACCCATCACCACCTCCTCCTAACAGTTAGTTCCCAAAGCAAACCCCTCTCCCTAGTGAAACGCCCCCAAAAGAAATCTACCCGAGAGAGAGAGAGAATTTGCAAATATGTATACACACATACAATTGATTTGTTGGTTGTCGTGGTTCAGTGGTTGGAGAAGAAAGAAAAAGGAAAGGGGGGAGAAGTTTCAATTGGTGGGTAATCGACATGGGTATGCTGGTTAGGGGGACCGCCGGAGTTGGGGAAGTTGGTTGTGGGGTTGCCAGGGCTGGGTGTGTTTTGGCTAGTAAGAGAAGAAATCGAATATTAAAGGATGGGGGTATTTTAGGAATTTTATATTTTTCATCCACTTTGTCAACCAATTTAATCCTGTAAAAACTTTAAGAGGGAAAATTGTTGAAATTAAAACCGAAGGGAGTTGATTACAACATGACCCAAATTTGAAGGGGACATTTTGTAATTAATCCTATTTTCAAATAATATTCCTAAAACTCTTTGTTCTCGCCCTCTATCTCTCATATGTGTGAATTGGGATATATTGAAAATGCTAAAACTATTTAACATGTATATATCAAAAAGGGGAGGTGTTATGAACTTCCTCTTCTTTTTGGGCCTATGGAATAGAAATCAACCATCATTTCTCACAAGAGGCTAATGGTATCAGGTTTGTGTTGACTACTCCTTCAAACTCGAACTTGATGGAAGGGCTGACTCTTATGGGGTATAGGAAATATTGAACCTGAGACTTCTTACTTATAAAAAGTTAGCCTTACCTACTAAACCACTCCTAAAAATTTAGTACAACATTAAGTGAGAAGAGGCCAAAAGACATATCTTAGATAGGCGGTGAATAGGAAGTTATGAGCGACTAAGGTGGAAAAATAAAATTGCAGTATAGATATACTGATCATTGCCTGTGTCTGAAGGCATTATATAACACAAAAATCTTGAACAATTTTTCAAATTTAAAAAAATGACCTAAAAATATTCATACCAATTCTTATTTTAAAATGACTCGAAATATATCATCGATCATATCCTCTATATTAATGACATTGTCATAAAAATATATAAAAATTCCTCAAAACAACACCATATACCATATATACAAATGCCTCTAGAAAAAAAAAACAAATACTAACATAACTTATTGAAATTTACAATATTTAAGCAATAAATAAAATATTGCTTATTTATAAGACTCACAAATTTATCACCTCTACTACCACTTAATCCAATAACACAACGGAATTATAAATTCAATCATCATATTTTGAATCCACCCTATCCCCATGTAATAAATACCTCAAGCAAAAAAAAAATATTTATAGAACACAATTAAAATCACAATCTTTAAGCGATAAATAAAATCAACCAAATCTTGCTCATCTATAAAACTCATGAATTTATCACTACTATCACCATTCAACCACAAATGACATAATATAATTATAAATTTAATCACTAAATGTCCAATCCTCCACATATAAATATACACAAAAACACACCCACACACATTTCTTTTTTGGTCACCAATAAATCCCTCCAAACCAGTAACTGCTTTTATTATAAATACAATAATTCAAGTTTTTAAGATAAAATAATAATAAATTAATGATTAATTAAAAAACAAGGTAAAAATCACGGACATCAATGAGTTTTGGTAATATTACACGGACATCTCCTGACATTTTATAAATAACATGAAGACTCCTAAAGTTTGAAATTCATTGCACAGAGACCCTCTATGTATCCCTTCCATCAATGTTGCTAACGAAAATTGATAATTTTATCTTAAAAATTTTATTATTTTTACAATTGCCCTTCTCCAAATTTAGTATCAAAAAATTAAAAATTTAATAAAATCAAATAAATTTGATTTTAGTACCCAAAAAATTGATATAATTTAGTACTCCAAAACATTGATTAAATGAATTTCAATATTAATTTGATATTAACTCGACAAATTTGAATATAAATTAGACAAAATTAAATGTCATTTTTTGATAAAATTATATATTAATTTACAATCTAATGTTGATTTCGTGTTGAATATTATTTGGTGTTTATGTCAATGTTCTATTTTTTATTTATATTAAGTGTTATTTATAAATTAAGAAACAAGTGGCAAAATACATGCCGTCATATATATAAAAACTTTGAATTAATTTCATAGAATAAATAATTGCATAATATGTAGTTTCATCTTTTTTATGAAGTAAATAATAACAAAAACAACACAGAAAAAACAAAGAATAATAAAAAAAAAAAAAGATAATAGTATGAGAGAGAGAGAGTATAAGATAGATAAATAGAGAAGGTTATATGAGAGATGAGAGTTTTAGAGTTATAAAAGGAATGAAAGTTCAATTAGGACCATCGGATCAAAACGATATGAGCTGCGAAAAGTTCAAGACATACAATTTAGTTAATTTATTATATAATTTTTTTTATTTTTTTATTGTTGTATAGATATTTAACATGTGGACACGGGACAACGAACCCCATGTCTCCATTTGTAACAGTGATTGATAAAGCTTCCTTCTGGCGTCACTATAAGTAGCTCAATAATCACTTACATTTCATTAAGGTCTTGTGCCAGTTGAGTCTTCTTTGTTGTACGAGTCCATATTCCAAACCATATACTCTCATGAAAAAATTTATTTTCCTCTTTGCTGCTGCCACAATATTGCTATGGGAAAACATTTTCATGGCTTGCTTTGCCAAGATTGAAACTAACTTAGTCACCGATCAATTTGCTCTTCTTGCTTTCAAAGCTCAAATCAGGTTTGACCCTCAGAACATTCTGGTAAAACATTGGTCCACCACCACACCTGTCTGCAATTGGATTGGCATCTCTTGTGGCGTTCGTCATGAAAGAGTCACAGGCTTGAATCTTTCCTACATGGGTCTCAACGGCACCATTTCTCCATATCTAGGAAACCTCTCATTCCTTGCTTCCCTCAACCTTAGTAACAACACTTTCCATGGCCATGTCCCCATAGAGTTGGCTCATTTGCGTCGATTGAAAGAAATTGATTTGGCAAACAACTTTTTAAGCGGGGAGGTTCCATCATGGTTTGGGATCTTACCAGAACTTCAATACTTGATTATGGATAATAATAGTTTTATGGGTGTTATCCCGCCTTTCCTTGGCAACATCACTAGCCTGTTGGTGATGCAATTAGCGTTCAATCATCTACATGGACAAATTCCAGAGAAAATTGGTAACCTATCCAGCCTGAAAATATTGAGGTTAAGAAGTAACCAGCTATCAGGTTCCATACCCTTCATCTTCAACATGTCTTCTTTGGAAACGATTTCTCTTACATTTAATAACTTATCTGGTCCTATCCCACGAGATATGTGCTATCATCTTCCTGCACTCAGAATACTCTCTTTATCGTTTAATCAGTTTCTCGGGCATCTCCCATCCAATTGGTACCAGTGTGGGAAGCTTCAAATTCTATCATTGTCCTATAATAAATTCACAGGCAGCATACCTAGAGGGATTGGCAACTTGACCATGCTTAAGCTTTTGTATCTTGGAGGCAACACATTGGAAGGTAAATCTCTGCATCTCTTATCATGATAATTTTAGCATATTCATGTGTGCTTATAAGCAAGCATATCGGTGTTAGGGATGGCTACAGGCTTTGCCAAACACTATTGTATATATAGACATAGTAGCAATTGTTGAAAAAAAAAACATAACTTTTCATATTTTAGGAGTTATATTTTTGAATTTAGTCCATTTGATTGTAGGTCATCAATTTGGTAGTAGTGGAAGACAAGAGTTCTATTGGAGTCTTTATGTTTTTTTATTATTGCATTTTGTAGTGGAGAAAGTGAGGTATTATTATATTGTCATGTTTTACATTTGGGTAGCCTATATACGTAATCCACCCATTTGGGTATAAGTGCATTGAAATAATTCTTACTTTCTTCAATTTAAGTCTCTTCCATTATTTTTGTGTGAGTGATATAGTCCTCTTAATTCCAACATCAATATTCCTATTTCAAATGATGGACCCATAATTTGAGTTAGACAACAAAGTAATAAAAAACAAATAAGGCGCACACAGAAAGGCACAAAGATTTACGTGATTCGACAAAAATCTTGTCTACATCCATAGGGTGTGATTTAATCTACTATGAGGGAAATTGAAGATATATATCTATATAAGCTAACCACTCAGATCTGTATCTCTAAACCTAAGCCCTTAAAAGAAACTTGTTTCAAGTTCTGATGCCAAAAAAAAAAGAGAGAGATATGTTTCCTATTTATAGGCATTTCAAGTAATAGCAATGTTGGAAAAATCCAAAAGAAATCCATGCCAATCTTTGACAAATCAAAAGATCCAAAAGATAATATGCAAATTGCACCAACTTTAGCCTATTTTCATCACCTACCCAATGTGCACCGCTCATGCTTCACCAACCATTTTGATTCTAGACACACTCTCACAAATCTCCACTTTGGCGAGCTGTCAATGACCTCCACCTAAAACATCAGCTTTGCACCTAAAGATAGATGCTCATCCCCACGCCCTAGGATGATCCATCAATTTTAAATATGAAAGAATGATAAGCCCAGATAATACTTGAACTTTACCGCTATAATAGGTTCGTCATCATATCTACTAGATTCACAGTGGTATCAATTTTCTTCATTAATAGCACCTTGAGAAATAACTTCTCGAATCAAGTGAATTCTGACATCATTATGTTTGGTCCTTTCATGGAATGTTTTCTTTAGTCATATTATGGCACTATAACTCACAATACACAGTATATCATCCGCTATTACTTAATTACCCTTACATGTTTTACTCGTAAAAATATGTTACACTTCCAACTGTTTTGGCAAAAGTGATCATTCATTATACATTCAAATATATTTCAAAATTTTAAATTCCAGAACAGAACCATGACCTCCTCTTCCTCACTGCTCTTGCTTGTTCTAGAATAGAACCATATTTTGAATCATTTGGGGATCTTGTTCTTCGCAATTTTCGGGTGATGAGTATGTGGTATCCTTCTTTTTAACACTACCGCTGCCATCCGAACTCGAAGTTTTTGTCTTCCTTTTCAATGAGACTTTTGGTGAGAACTCAGATCCCAATAACTGAAATGCCTACAAACCAATGTTAAAATTGCTTCTTAGTATCAAAGAAAAGAAAAGCTGACTTATTTTGTTGTTCTAAATTATGTTCTGAATTGTTATTGTTCAATGTTACCATATTATGTTACTATCCATTTCTATGTATTGATATTGAAATTGAACAATAAAATTTATATCACTATCGTATGTTACTATTCAATGTAACTGACAATTATATTCATCTCCAGATTTATGGGTTAATTCTTTCCAAATTATTTTTTGAAATGTTATTGTTTAGTGTTATTATCTTATGTTAACGTCAATTTCTCCAATTATGTGAAACATGTGTGTATATATATAGTCCTAGATAGATACAAGAGAGAAATAGTTCAAATCTAGGAAAGATCTAAAATTAAGAAATTTTGAATCCGATTTAGTTTTAAATTTGATCACTTGTTTATCTACATAGATAAATATGAGAGAGAAAAAAAAAATTAATATGAGAAAACTCAAAAATTTAGGAGTTCTAATTTTTAAATTTGTTTTAATTAAGTGTAATCACTGCTTTATATGTGTACATATATGTGAGAGAGAAATAGTCCTATTTTAAGAAAGATCTAAAATTAAGAAATTTTGAATTTAATTTATTTATGACAAAACTCTCAAATTTATGAGTTTGTAGTTTCTAAAAATGTTTTAATTAGGCGCAACTTCTTTAAGGGTAATTTAGTCTTTTTATTATGAAGGGTCCTTTTAACTCCTAAACTCTTTTTTAACTAGACTTAAAGCCTAATATGTTTCCAAAAGGGGACGGCCTCCAAAAATCCATTTCTTTTAGAAAGAATTTGAAAATGTTTTAAAATGTGTACTTATTGACAACTATTTGATGAAAAAAAGGACTTAAAAGAGAATAAGTTTGGAGGTGGTACTTAAAGCCAAATAAGTTTTGAAAAAAGTACTCACATCTCATTATCTCTTTCTTTTATAATGACTTGTTGCTTAAATGGCTTGACCCAAGGCCCATTAGCAAAATCACTTTAATGAGACCCAAAAGAAGACAACCTGTCAAAGTCCAAATTTGGAATTAACCCAAGCCCAACTATGAAATTACACACACACCCCTAAACTGTGAGAAAATTACATATTCATTGCCAGAAAGCTCTAAAATTATAGTTTGTACCCAAAAGTTTTTAAAATTATAAACTGTAGTCCGAAAGTTTTTGAAATTACATCTTGGCCCCAAAATTGATAATTTAGTCCTTAAACATTTGAAAACATTTGCTTAAACATTTCTAAATACTTCAAAACATAGGAATTTGGATGCATCACAACTAATATGCTTTGATTATCATGAAAAACTGAAACTTTCGATCGTTTTGGGAGGAACAAAACAAAATATTGGTCCTTGGATTTAAGGAAATTGTTCACCCATGATCTAGGAAATGGTTCCTTTTACACTCCTTGGCACCAGAGCTCGCACATCTATATTTTTCTACTCCAACACAAAGCTACAAGCACAAATCAAATAACGGGTGATTTGAGCAAAAGAGCCGAGGTTGCATCAAGGGAAGATAGTAGAAAATCCTTTTGATCACTGGTAATGCGGAAAGTTATTGGGCACAAAGCCAGACAAAGCTACCTAAGCAAGGAAAATTTCATCATTTAAGCATCGAAAATAAGTTTTCTGTAGTAACAGATGGTTCATCATTTAAACGTCGAAAAACTCATCTGGTAATACTCAATGGTAATGGACTATTACATGTTGTAGGTGAAATCCCATGTGAGATAGGTAACTTGGATTTGGAGGAATTAGGCCTGGAGACTTCTGGACTCACCGGTCAAATACCTTCTTGTATTTTCAACATCACTTCTTTACAAGCCCTTTATCTGAGGGAAAATAACTTTTTCGGCAATTTGCCATTGGATATGTGCTTGCATTCTCATAAGCTCGAGTATGTTGATCTTGGATTTGGCAATATTACGGGACGCATTCCGACAAGTATTGGAAACTGCACTTCACTCGTGGAATTATTTATGGATGATCTCAAGTTGACAGGTACAATTTTTATTATTCTTTTAAGAAAATGTCAAATGGGTGATGTTAAAATCGTCTTTGGCTTTAATGAATAATTGTAAATTTATGTAACGATTGAGACGGGGGGTTATTCATAAATTTTATTCACTAACGGAAGGTCACGTAGCAACATTTTTAATATATTGACGATACAATGTACAAACTTTATTCTTTGAAGATATAAAGTAAAATTTTTAAAATTTTTCCAAGTATAAAGTACAATTCACCCAAATTTTTACTGAAGTGTACATTTTCCTTTTGCATATAATCATTTTCGATTTCAATGCTAGCAGCCTCTCCTGTTCTCATGATAAATATAGTGCTTACCTTGAAAACAAAGCATATGCAGATTCTTGTTCTTAGTATAATTTCACCATTTCCTTACTAGACGTAAGGGTGTTGTATATTTTGTTATAAAAATTTACACTCTATTATACAAAAGTAATGAATACGAAATAACTCGATACTATATCTGAGCATGTCATTTTAAAAGATTGAATAACAAATAAACCACACTGGATATATCTGCCATGTGAGTCTATGAGGCAAGTAATCGTACACCTCAAACTACTTTACCTCTCGATGTGGAGGTAAAATTGGACAATAGTGTTTCCAAAATCTGACCTAGATGTTCACAGTAACACCTTCTTAAGGTTCATGTACGTTGAGATAAAGGGGTAAACCCTCCTAGTATCATAGTTACTCGAAAAAATTTAGATTTTTGTGATGACAAAAAATATGGAAAGATGATAACACGTAAGGATCCTTGTATATCGATACCTCATTTAGGTTCTCAAGCTCAATGACAACGGTCATTAAATAAAGAGTAGTGTTATGTTTATCAAAAAGTTTACTAAATCAATCTGAATGGTTGGATAGGTAGGTTCCATCATCAAAATTAATGGGATTCACTGATCTGACTATCCACATTCATTTGGTAAGCTTTTTGACAAAAGATAATTGGTAAGCATAGCATTTTCCTAAAATAAAACAAAGATAATAGTCAAAACTTATGAAGAATTAAACTCTGAAATCTAAAACAACACATGAATATGAAATATTAGCATTTGGTAACATTGTCAGGTTTCTGTTTTCAAAAATAACAAAAACAAAAACATTTTTATTTTTTCTGTGAAAAAATTAAAATAAAAAACATGTTTGGTAACCACTTCAATTTATATCGTATTTAATAACTTTAAATTAGTCCTCTGCTAAAAAAAATTAAAATTCATTGCCCCAATACATCCGTTAACTTATTAAATAAGATAGAAATCAAAATTTTAAAATCACATAAGTTTTTAAACATACCAATACATCCAATATTCAACATACTACGAAATACATGTCATAGTAAGTCATTATCACTTAACTAAAAACCTAAATAATTAGTACAAATATCAAGAATAGTAATGCACAGTATAAGATCAAATTAAATCCATAGCAAGTGAACATCAAAATAATGACTATGAGTGGTGAGTAGTGATAGTGGCGGTGGGTGGTGGTGACAATTAGTGGCGGAGAATAGTGGTGAGAGGTGGGTGGCGATGGAGGTGTGTAATGCTGGTGGTGACGACGAGAATGGCAAAGAGTAGCGGGTTGTGATGCCAATGATTGGTGGGTGGTGGTAATAGTGGCAAGTGATGGTGGCAAGCGATAGTGGGTGGTGGTACCACCATTAGCGAAGGGCAGTTGCGGCGAGTGGTTGCGGTGGCAATGGTAGAGGATAGTGGTGAGAGGGGGTGATGGTGGTAGTGGTGGTGGAGGGTGGTAGGTTATGCTGGCGATGACGGTTCATCACACCGCACTGACCAACATCTAGATGTCGTTGGCACCGTCTTCTACTCCAAAAGCAAGCCGGACACCGGCTAGACTGGAAACACACGCCTGCGTGCACAGGAGGTTGAAGGAAGAAGATTGTCTATATGACGGGACCAAGACAGCATCCTACCCTTAGGGTGACAAGGAACGGTTGGCTGGTGGTAGCTATAGTGTTAGTTTGGGTGGTAGCAGTGGCGATGGGATAGTGGTGAGAGAGGGATGGTGGCAGTGACGACGAGTGGTGGTAGCTATAGTGGCGATGGGGGTGGTAGTGGTGGTGACGGGCGGTCGTAGTCGTGGCAATAGTAGTAAGGGAGTAGTGGTGAGTGGTGGTGGAAGATGGTGGCTGTGGGAGTGGTAACGGTTATGGTAGTGGGGGCGGAGGGTGGTGGTAGTGATGGTGAAGGTGGTGGGTGGAGGGTTGTGGTAGTGGTAACGGTAGTGGAGGTGACGACGGTGGGTGGTAGTGGTGGCGGTGTAGGTAGTAGTATTGGGTGGAGGGTGATGATGGCGGAGAAGCGTTTTGTTAAGATCTCATTAAGTTGAACCTAAACATCCGCCCGTTTTCAATTTTTGTTATTTTTAAAAACAACTATTTTTTGTTTTCAAAAACTCACTCTAAACTGGAAACGTTTTCAAAATAGAGAAAAATAAAAACGGAAGCAAAATATTACCAAACGTGTTGTCAGTTTTAATTTTAAAAAAAGTGGAAATAAAAACAAAAAACTGTAAACAAAAATGGTTACCAAAAGTTTTGAAACATTTAAAAAATAAAGTATAAATTTTATACATATATTCTAGCATATTAAACCTGGGTAAAATGCCATAGGTGCTCAACAATATCAAATTTTGATTTTAATCTTTCCTGGTTCCGCACAGAAAAATTCCATGGTCAAGGTCAAAAAATAGTTCAACAGTCGCTTATAGCCACACTAGAAATTCATAAAACGAAGTTATAAAGGTTCAAATTTTTATCACTTCTCAAGTTCTCAAGTCCTACTTTCTATAATTGCCAGTTTTAATTCTCATGATTTTACCTTGGTCTTCATTGACTATAAAATCCCTATCAACTGAACTGATTTAGACTTATTGAAGAGAAGCATATGATACGCAAGATATGACCAACAATTATGAGAGGGTTCCGACATAGACTCAAAAGTTATTAGAGTATAAAGTTATGATAAGCATACTTGTTACTCCAAAATCTATTGAAATCGATGGAAAATTTTCAGTCAATAGACAGTTTACAGACGACTGTTTGTGACAGGTTCAAATTCCTTGTTTCAAAACTTCATTGGATGAAATTAATGGATAAACACAAAGTACAAGGACCTAATAAAAGATGACTCATTTATTAATTCCATCAAAGGGATTGCGATTACAAAAAAGACTTCATAAACACCCTTGATTTGCATCAATAATTGCTTCTTAAAATTAATCTAAAACTACTCCTAAAATACCCAGATCTTGAGTCTTGTAGGGGTTTGAGTGTGTCATTCATCTTCTCCACTACATGCCCTTTTATAGTTGCAGACTTCTATGATTTTTCATACATCGACAGTTACTAGATGATAACCTCTAATTAGTTATTCTTCTTTTCAAATATGACTGTGGCTGATCATCTCCTGCCTTTCTTCAAATTCTGTTATGTGGCATCTTTTCAGTGCATTCAGATTGTCTGATGTCAATACATTGAATATTCATGGGATTTTATAGTTTATGTTTAAACAATGCCCCCTCATTTAATTGGGTTTAATTAATAACCCAAATGAATGAACAGTTACGACCGTCGTTTTATTCAAAACACTTATTTAAAGAGTTTTGGCGGCTGAAATGTTCATTTCGCTTTTTTTTTTTCGTTTGCTTCCTGCTTCCTATCTTTCTTTTCCTCTTGCAATTATTCTTCTTAGTGCTCGAAATGACTCCAAAAAAACAAAACCCTCCATCTTCATCCTCATCTGAAATCCCTTTCTCACCGAGATTTCTTACTGATTCAATAGATCATAGTGGGACTCTTGTTCTTGATCCTTCTTTCAAGTCATATGTCTGCGAGAAATTATCGGATCACTACCCTGTTCACGAAGGCGAAACCCTAATGCTGAATCAGTCCCAACTTCTATGGAAGTCTTCCTCTCCATTGGTGGAGTAACCCTAATCAACGTTGGGTCGATTGTGTTGCAAAGTTAGAGCATCATTTTGCCTCTTAATAGAGACGCTATGGTATCTTTGAAATGATTAAGCTCTCCACCTGTGAAACACACATGAGTCAGTGGCTAATTGGTGATGCCGCATGTTTCTGGTCCCAAACTTGCAATGTCATGCTCCTTTCTATTGGCATGATGTTCCCAACAATACTAGACATTATTCATCTGACGAGACTTCCATTGATAGGTATGGAGGTAAACGCTTGCATCTGTACCAATACTGGGCGTGATTTTGTCAATATCCCTTCCAATATAGGGCATAGTGAACTCATCAATCACTTCTTTGCCTCTAAATTTCGTAACTTTTCATTTGTGGAGCATGTTGCTTTCCTTCTCCATTGGCTCTGTCAAGTTTTTTTGTGTGTTCCTAGCTTCAAGGTAACCAAGAAATATTCAATTGGCTATTAGAAAAAAGCTTGTCTTGGCCCCTTTTGTTTTAAGGGCATTGTACAATGGTCTTTTTAATATAACAAAAAGTAGGATTACTGTCAGCTGTGTCAAAATTAGTTAAAGACAGAGCTAGAATAAGGCTAGAAATAGAGAATTTGCTCTTGAATACTAAGGAATTACTACCCAACTACCAAGATGGAAGTGGTAAGCTGTTGGTAGTAGCATAAAGTTTGAGGCATACCCAACAACAACTGAGACTGTTGTCAAATGAATGGGACACCTTTAAGATTCACTTTCCTTTTCCCTAGTATTTTTAGGAAACCATACGGTCTCTTGTGGCTTCTTATATATTTTTTGTTACATAAGTAACTTGGCCACTTGGTCTTTTGACTAATATAAAAGAAGTTTTCCTTCTATCTATGGCCCACAATCTTTGTTATTATTCATTCATTGGATTATATCATCACTGAAAATACAAAAAAGTGGTTATAATGAATGGAAATGAATGAAAGTTATTTTATTTTATTTCTAAAATATATAAAACCATCTCCTATTACAGAATAACTTAACACTGTTCAATTTCTTATTCAAATGGTAGGCTTGCTTGTTTCTACCCTTGTTCACTGTTTTTTGTGCAATTAGGTTACCAGTAAACTTCCCCTTTGTTGGAGGATAAACCTTCAATGGGTTGCCTTCCATTTGTGGCATCAGTACTCAGAGGCTCCATTTGGTATCTCATTGACTCCTTGAAAGGCCTTTGGTGTATAACTTCTCATTTGACATCTAGCTTTACCTAGTCATCTTTTTTTTTTTTGTAGCCATTCACTCTGGTTCATGTTTACTGAACTAATTCCCAACATTTTAGTCCAATCAACAGAGGCATCACCCAATGCCTTCTTTTTCTTCCAAGGTATATCTGGATAACCTTGTCAATATGGCTTTAATGGCAGCCATTCGCCATTCTAGGACCTCTTGCAGGTCATATTCATTGACTAATGTGGACCCTTCACTTTCTAATCTTGGCTGCAAAAACCTAGATCTGGCCAGGTCATGGCAGATCTGATGCAAGCTACTTGACTCCAAAAGGCGCACCAAGTGCAGGTGGTTAAGTGTAGTAATAATTCGGTAGGTCTAAGGTCGATCCACAGGGATTGAATAGATCGCACGAAGGTAAAAAGGAAGAACGATTTGAAGGTTGTTTGATTTGAGAAATTGTTAAAGACTGAAAGAAAATTCTTAAAAGCAAAAGCTACTCTTTAGTTGCGGGATTAGGGATTGTTCATGCATACCAAATATTATACTTACGCTATTATATTTTGTCTAGGTTAACTTCCAACATTAGTGTAATCAATCAGAATATAAAATTTTGAAAACCAATAATTGATTAATATGAAAATATGAATTCAAGAACTAGTTTTGTAAACTCGCACGGAATTATCAGTATCACTCATACCAAGAAATCAATCAAGTTAATGGGTAATTAAATAAGTTTACAGAGTTCAACACTTTGATAAAAATCATTCATTCAATCGATTGAGTAATAAAAGGTAATTCATTCAAGAACCATAAAGAATAATTGCATAAATAAAATATATGATACACAATCTCCAAACCCTACCCTAACTAAAGAGTAAAAGAAGAACTACTTACTAGGCATGGGTATTTCCTCAAAAGGCTAAAAAAAATTCACTAAAGACTAGATCTCCTCTAAGGTTGTCCTTTCTCGTATTTATAAAGAGAGACTCTACAAAATATATTCAGGATCCTTTTTACAACTAAAAATTCTACCAGGACAAAACAGTCGTGGCCGATGTTAGGAGGCGCTTCCGGACGGACAAGTCGTGTCCGGACGGAAGAGCTGCATTCTAACGCAAACGCTTCGTATCGTCATTCTTCATCTGTATTCCCACACCCAAATAGCTTCAATTCTCTCAAATTTGCATCTTCATAGCTGCGCCCAGAAGGGCTTCTTGCGTCTGGATGGAAGTAGTCAGTGTCGTCAAAGTGAGTTCATCTCCAATTCCAAGGAGTGTCCGATCATTGCGTCCGGACGCACCTATCTATCCAGGAACGTATGGCTCTTGTCCCCCTTCGTCCAGAGTTGACTATTGACTTCCAATATCACTTCGGTCCCCTTGAATTTACTGTAATCTCCAATTGACTGGTTGATTTACCAAGTATACCGATTTAACTCATTTTACCTATTTTTACTTGATAAATTAATCAAACACTAAAAATTCGGTGAAAGCATTATATCAAGGGACAATGCATTTAACAGCTTTAAAATACTGCAATTCTCCATACATAACAGATAAAAAATAGTACTTTCGATGACGAATCATAGGCTTTCTTCAACATACTTGTTGAATTGGTTTTTGCAGTTTCTTTGTCCAATTGAAGTTAGATCCTTGTGATAGAACTGAGCTTCCACATTATGTGCATCTATAGAAAATGGGTTGGTATCAGTCCAATGCACTTCCATCCCTTCATCTCTGTCTAATAGGAAGATTAGTGTCTGATGCAGGGATGATGGTACACAACCATTGGTGTGTATCCAATCTCTTCCAAGAAGAACATTGCAATTAGATGAGGAATCCCCTAAAAAAATGTTGTTATGGTCTTTCTAATGCCTACTTTTAATTGTACATACAATATTCCTATTGTAGAGGATGACCCTCCAGCAACTTTTAACATCCTTAAAGGTAGGATGTTGACCACTGCCTCATTATCAATCAATACTTTACTAACTAGTTAACCATCGATATGGGCCTATATGTATAGTGGTTTCATATGTTTAACAAATTCCTTTCTGGGGAGTGTAATACCACTTTATCTGCCTCCCAGCCTCCTTGTTCTACCCTTATAGACCTCCCATCTGGTCTTGTTTCATTCACAGTCTCGGTGAAAACTGTCACTGATTCAGTGTTGTCTTCTACATCTCCTACTAATTGATTTGGTTGCCCTGACATAACCTTGAATGCTTCCGTAGAGCCACTATCATGTTGTGTGATGCATCATCTCTGAGGAGAGGTTTTATATCTTCAAAGTCCACAAGCTGCTCATCTTTGTCTTCTTCTACTTTCTGTTTTCCTTTTGCTGATGTATTTTTTGGTGTCTTCTCTGGTTCTCCTTTATATATATCTAGAATCTGCTTGAACTCATTAATCTTCCGATCAAATATGTCTTGCCCTGTTTGGACCTCTTTGACCTCCTTCTGATGTTCCTTTATTTATGTGGGATTTTTCTTCCTCGTCAATGGACATGGCCCTAAATAGGCTTCAAGAGGAGAAGGATCTCGCATGCTAATCCAAGCAGCAAACTTCCTTTGTTCTCTCCTTTCTTCGTTTTGCTAAGAGCTTGATAACATGCCCCATATGAGAATTTCGAATGATGAACATGGTGCCATTTTTCATCATGGACTTCAGGGGGATTCACTATTTTAGATCCAGCCTTTGTGATGATCTCAAACCTCCCTTTCCTTTTCTGATTTTGCTTTTCCTATTGTTCTTGTCTCCTAATCTTCTGTCAAACACTTTCCTTGGCCATCAATGGTTCAACAGAATGGTCCATCCCTTGCAGCCTTTCTTTCTTGGCTTGGTCACAATAACTTGTGTTTCATGCGATTCTCTAAGTTTCAAGAAAATAATAAGGACCATACACATGTTGGTACTTTGTTTGCAATTTGAATATGTCTGGGTTTGCACCATCGAATATTTTCTCAAAACCATTGTAGATCTGTACATCTCCTTCTCCTCTGGTGCTGAATTAGAGACCCTTGTTAATGAATTCTCTTACCACATCATTTAGTGGTATAGCATCTAGCATGACCATTTCCTTGGCACATATGAATCATATAACTAGTGACTCTTCCTCTCTGGCACTAAGCCTGGTGTGGACTGATACCCTCATCTTGGGAACATTCATTTCTTTGCCAACTAACAAATTGGCAACCATCATGTCTTCCTGCAAATTACCAGAAAACCATATTAATATTGACTTCTTTAGGGAATGGGACTTTGTCTACACCCATGGTTTCTTCTTCTTTTGTGACTTACTTAAGCATTCATTTTTCGGATTAAATCCTACACACGATTTTTAAAAGTGATGTAATAGTCGAATGCCTAAATGAATTATGTCATTTGTAGTATTATTTTTCCTTTCTTTTTCTGATGGGATATTATGTCCTTGAGATAAAACAATGAATTTTTGGTTGATTAACTCATCAAAGAGAGCATCACTCATCGATAGATCAAAGGAATACTGTCGAAAGGTTGAAGGTGCATCCTTCTTGAAAGGATGACTAGATGGCATATCCACAATATCCTCAATTTTTTTTCAAGGTGTCTCACATAATTGGTGACTTTCCTATGATTTGTGCCACATCTATTTCAATTTCTCTATCGAAGTCTTGAAAATAAGTTCCAAATGAACTATTATTCCTATGCTGCTCATCCCTGAGCAACATCTCATATCTGGTGGCCCTGGGTAAGAGTTCAAAGAGATCTCTGGACTCCATTCTTTCGAATTTATATCTTAATTCGAAGTCTAAACCATTTTGGGATAGTTTCACTAATTCAACTTTAGTCAAGTAAACATGACACATGACATTTGTTTTTGCCTTTCTTGAATCTATCAATGTACTGTTCTGCAGATTCATTTAATTTTTGCCTTAATCTTGAAAGATCTGTCATCGAAACCTCTAGTTCATTTCTCAATAATTGAGTATGAAACTGCTCTTCTATTTCTTGTCAAATTTGAATTGAATTGGCGTGCAAATTTATGAATCAAGCAAAGTTTGTCTTTGTTAAAGATCGTGGGAATAATTTCATCCTTAAATTCCCATTGTTTTCAACTTCCCCACATTAAAAAATGAATATGTCTATCTATTCTATTGTTGATTGATTCTCTTCACCAGAGTAAAGATGGAATTCTAGAATTTTATACCCCTTTGCGAATTCCTCATAGTCAATCCATGGTGGATATGATTTTTTCAACACAGGCCTTTTAATTTTTCTAAGACCAAGGTCATACAAGTCTTGAATCATCTCTACTAGTTGATTCATATTAAAAGTCATGTTTTAGTGGCCTTCTAAGTTTTCAAATTGGTCAGAGGGTTGCCCTTCTGCCCTTGAGTTGAATTCCTTTATGGGTTCCAGTGGTGGCACGACATGCTTTTCACGGCCTCTTCTAGGACATTCAAGGGTCATCCTTGGCCCATTTATACCCCTAGGGTTCCTTCCTAAGAAGAAATTAGGAAACGTTTTGACATGTTCCCCATCAAAATCCATATTGAAATGATTTTGGTATGGTGGGTCTGGTCTTTCATTTGTCACCATTGGTGGTGGTCTCCAATTTTCTACAAGAAACACCACAGGATCAGTGTTTCCTTCTTTTACCATTTGATTTCTAATTACAGTAGTTGATTTCTGATTAATTGGTCCTAACACTGGCATCTAGATATTCATTAACTCATACATGGCTTTCACCAAATCTTGTCTAATGCCAGAGTTGGGATTGTGCAATACCTTCTTCAAGTTATGCACAAACTCCTACATCTGCAGAACTATCTTTGCCACTAGATTGGCCATTTTCTGGATTTGCAACTCCAATGGATTGATACTCGAACTTGCTTCACGATTGCCATTGTTTGGCGTCATTTCCATAGTTTCGTTAGTACCAAACACAATCTCTTCTAGCTTCCTTGTTCGAACTATTTTTTAGATCCAAGTTAGTAATGTTGTCCCACTAGGCATGCCAAAAGATTGTTGCTCCAAAATCTATTGAAATCGATGAAAAAATCCCAATGGATAGACAATTTTCAAGCGATTGTTTGTGATGGGTTCAAATGTCTTGTTTCAGACATCATTGGATGAAATTAATGGATAAATACACAGTACGGGGAACTAATAAAAGATGATTCTTTTATTAATTCAATCAAAGGGATTTCGGTTATAGAAATGACTAAATAAATAATCTTAATTTGTAAAAATAACTGTTTCTTAAACTAATCTAAAACTACTCCTAAAATGTCTAGATCATGGATCTTGTGGGAGGTTTAAGTGTGTCTTTCATTTTCTCCACTACATGCCATTTTATAGCCATAGTCTTCGACGATTTTGCTTCCATCGATAGTTACTAGATGTTAACCTCCAATTAGTTATTCTTCTTTTCAAATATGACTATGGCTTATCATCTTCCACCTTTTTTTAGATTCTGCCAAGTGACATCTTTTCAATGCATTCAAATTGCCAGATGTTAATACATTGAATATTTCTAGGATTTTATATTTATGCCCAAACGGAACCAAAATATTATTTAGCAAATGATATATGCCATTGAATCAGTAGATCGCACTGGAAAAGTTTTATGGAACCGACTGATCTAGAAATCTACATGAATTTAGTAAGAAAAATTTGGTAAGGTATTTGGTAAGAGTAGTAAGGTTATCGAGTATAAGCTTTGCTATGTGACTAGCGGTGACCCTACACATATGGAGGCCTTAAGAGAACATGTTGTATGAGGCTTCGTAATATTTAGCATAATAATATGGGTAGTACAAAATAATTATCAAGAATTAATATTCATTAATTTTACAAAAAATTTAGGTTCGATGGAGCAGCAGTAGATGTTGAGAGTTGGATAACTCCATATCATGCTAGATCTAACTGTCCTTAGTAAAGTCTTGAACAAAATTTCAAAAGGCTATGCATCTATTCGGGTTACAATTTAAAATAATTAGGTAATAGACAATTAATTAGCTCATCAATTTTGATTGCAAGACATGAAACATCTACGGTTGGTATACGTATTCAAAATAGTAATATACAAAATACATAGCCAATTTTGACTAACAAATGCAGTATAAGACACAATTAGAACAATTTTAATCTAATACAATGATTTATTGCTCCATAATATAACAACCAAACAACCCCATAGTGTTAAGAGAAAATATATGTTTTCACATTTATCTAATAAGATAGCTAGAGACTTAAAACAAAAATTATATAATCCATAAACAATTAGATAGGCCCTAGGCAGCCACCTTAGTGCCTATGCCTCACCGACCCTATATGTGATTTATAGGGCCAATAAGTGTGTATAATTTAGAACTAACAAAAAGAAATAAATGTTACACACAATACCAACCAAACCATTATTGCTCTCATTTGAAATTGTTGTCTCTCTTTTGCTAATCTTTCTTTTTTAATTTCTTCCATTTTTTTGTCAACAGTTTTGGCTAGATTATTTTCTGAATGAGTTGTGTGATCCAATGAACTTGAACCATTGGGGTTGCAATTCCATTAGTTTGTCGATTTGTAAATGACCTTGCGGAAGTTTCACTTTAGTCTATTTAACATCTATTTTCTCAATATTTATTGATTTCACATTACACCAAAATTCATATGAAAATAGACATTAGACGACGAAATAGTCATGTGTTGGGACAATGTGAAACCCAAAGGGGGAAGTTTGAAACGTATTAACATAGTTGATGGGACAATGTGTTAGGCCCATGACCATTTTGGGTCAAAAATTACATGGTTGTTTAGTTTTGGTGTAGTAGGGGATAAACAATCCCCCTCCCCCCTCCCCCAAAAAAAGAAAAAAAAAATAAAGCAAAATTTGTCCAATTGCTTGAGAGAACAACGAATAATTAAAGCATTTATTAAACATTCTTTTTGTTTTGCATTTTGCAGGTGCTATACCACCAGAGATTGGCAATCTTTATAAGTTGGAGAGATTATCAACCGGTTTCAACAACCTTAGGGGTCCTATTCCAGCAACAATTTTCAATATCACAACAGCTCGATACATTCACCTAGGGAACAATAATCTTTCAGGCACTCTTCCGTCAAGTATGGGTCTGAGCCTACCCAATCTTGAATTAATTGAATTAGGAAGTAATCACTTGAATGGAATTGTTCCCGACTCCATCTCAAATGCTTCTAGACTCAATACAATGTTTATGGGGGGCAACGATTTTTTCGGGTCCAATACCCAAATCACTTGGTAACCTAGAACTCATTGAACGTCTTGACTTGGAAAAAAACTATTTCACTGGTGAATCTTCATCTGGGGAGTTAAGCTTCTTCACTTCTTTGACAAATTGTCGACAGTTAAGGGTGTTTTGGATATCTTATAATCCTCTCAATGGATTTCTTCCTATTTCCATTGGAAATTTCTCCACTTCTCTGGATCATTTGGCCGCAAATAATTGTGGCATTAAAGGTGACATTCCTAACCAAATTGGCAATTTAAGCAATTTGGCATTTTTAGAACTAGGAGGCAATGACATACATGGATTCATTCCAACGACAATCAAAGAGTTGTGGAAGCTTCAAATTTTGGATTTGGATCAAAACAGAATATCAGGATCTATTCCAAGTGATCTCTGTTATTCAAAGAACATTGGCCTTCTAGATTTGAGCAAAAATGAATTTTTTAACTCTGTGCCAACATGCTTAGGGAATATGACTTCTTCAAGATATCTCTATCTAGACACCAACAAATTGACTTCCAGCATACCCACAAACCTTTGGAGACTCAAAGATATTTTGGAGTTGAACTTGTCTTCAAATTTTTTAACCGGGAAAATAACTCCAGAAATTGGAAGTCTAAAGGTTGTGACAATGATAGATCTATCGAGGAATCAATTATCAGGTATTTTTCCAAGTACAATTGGAGGTTTGCAAGATCTATCAACTTTGTTATTAGCGTATAACAGATTGCAAGGTCCACTTCCTGAGTCGCTTGGTAACTTGATAAACCTAGAGTTTCTGGATTTATCTCATAACAATATATCTGGAACGATTCCAAAGTCCTTGGAGGGGCTCTGGCATCTCAAATACCTCAATTTATCTTACAATAAATTAAGAGGAGAAATTCCAAATGGTGGACCTTTTGCAAACTTCACTTATCAATCTTTTATGTCAAATGAAGATTTGTGTGGTGTTTCCAGGTTGCTAATGCCTCTATGCGAATCTGGTTCACCTCAAAGATCAAGGAAGAAAAGAGTGATTCTAGTTATGTATGTCTCATTGGCGATTGCGATAATGGTTCTTACCTTGACCATGATTTTTGTTTTGATCAAACGACAAAGGAGAAATAACATCCCGATTGAAAATGACTTGTTGCCGGTGATAACCCATAGAAGAATTACATACTATGAACTTCGACAAGCAACTCATGAGTTCAATGAAAGCAACTTACTTGGCATGGGCAGCTTTGGTTCAGTTTACAAGGGGATCCTTCCAGATGGGACGCATCTGGCCATAAAAGTATTCAATTTGCAAGTAGAAGGTGCATTCAAGAGTTTTGATACAGAATGTGAAGTATTGCGCAATCTTCGCCATCGAAATCTTACAAAAGTCATTAGCAGTTGCTCTAACCTTGATTTTAAAGCAATAGTGCTTGAGTATATGCCCAATGGAAGCCTTGAAAAGTGGTTGTATTCCCATAACTATTTCTTGGACATCTTGCAGAGATTAGATATAATGATAGATGTGGCACGTGCATTGGATTATCTCCACAATGGCTACTTGATTCCTGTGGTTCACTGTGATTTAAAGCCTAGCAATGTTTTGCTAGATGAACATCTGGTTGCACATGTGAGTGATTTTGGCATTGCAAAGTTGTTGGGTGAAGAGAGTGTTGCACTAACAAAGACTCTAGCCACATTGGGCTACATTGCACCAGGTGACGATTCTAGCTTTTTAATTTATACTTGCATTTTGAATTTTGTTTTTGTAATCAAATTTTGTATACGGTCTAAATTCCCGAGAAAATTTAATTTAGTTGATGATTTTATAATGGATGTAGAGTATGGATTAGAAGGACTAGTCTCTACCAGGTGTGATGTCTATAGCTATGGCATCCTGCTAATGGAAACCTTTACGAGAACGAAACCCTGTGATGAAAAGTTCACCGAAGATTTAAGTATCAAGAAATGGGTGGATAATTCCTTACAAAGCGCAATAATCCAAGTTATTGATGCCAACTTAGTAAGGCCAGAGGACGAACACTTGACTGTGAAGGTGCAATGTGTAGCATCTGTCATGGAATTGGCTTTGAAATGCTCTATAGAATCACCTGAAGAGCGGATTAGCTTGAGGGAGGTTGTAGCAGCTCTCCAGAAGATCAGACTTCAGTTTCTTGCAAATTGTTAAAGGTCTTGAAACATGAAATTGTTCTTCTACATTCTCTTGCAAGTATTATAGTTCCTTACTCAAGCATAGTTTTATTTGCTAACATCGTGACATTGTTGCAACAGATTTGACAGGTGTTGGATTTGACATGTGGAAGTGCTAGTAACTCTTTTGCTCCCCGTTGTTGGAACTGGCTGCAGATAAATGTATGGTGAGATAGATAATCAAGGTTTGTTGTTTGTCTAATTAAGGTGTATGTTTTAACATGATACTATAAGTAGTTGATGATTATGATGATGATAGTTATTTGTGTGATCATTAATGTTGGCTTCCAGTTTAGTTTGGAATACTTTAAGATACTTTAAGATACCTTTCCTACTTTAAGATAACCCATAGAACAAACAATGTTGGCTTCTACTAATCACCTCGTTATTTTACTGAACAAATATGTGGAATATTTAAGTACTATTTTTTATTTATGTTTTAGTAGGCTTATCATTGCATGACTCATACCTAATATGACATGAACCTAAAAATAGTACAATCCACAAACATGAATGGTAGTTTTCTCTCTTTTGATATGATGCATATATATTAAATTTACTGTGCATGAAAGATAATTGACGGTTTTTTTTTTTACAACAGGTTTAGCTTGAATATTCACCAATTTTTTCTTCTTATTTCCATTATGATGGTTTTGTTTTACCTTCACTTTGTACCCCGAAAGATTTAAGATCTCTCACTTTGTACCTTCAAAAATTAAATTTTCACAATACACTTTAAATATATTAAAAGTGTTGCAATGCGACCGTTTCGTTAGTTCTCGTTTTTTATTCCGTCAAAAACCACCTTATTGACGTTGACGGAATAAATAATGAAAACTAACAGAAGGGCCACATTCTAATATTTTTAATATATTGAGGGTGCAATGAGAGAAATTTAATCTTTGAACATATAAAATGATAATTATTTAAATCTTTCAGCAGGCAAAGTGCAATTCACCCTTTAAATAATGTTTAGTTAGCAATCTCCTCAATACTTTTTCAAAAAATAATCCTAAAGCTTTTTATTCTCTTCCTATTTATATCTCATCTCTTCTCTTTCATAGCTGTTAGTTTGAATATATTAGAGAATCTCCAACTTTGACTTAAATTTAAATTTGAATCAAAATGGCCCAAAAAACTTCTCTAATCTTGAACTCAAACCTATACCAAATCAAAATAAAACTTATTCTGGACCCAAATTGAAGTAGACTCAAATTCTATACCAAATTTCTAACAGTAACTTTTTAACATATCCAAAACTAAAAGACTTCTTTGACGACTTGTTCTTTGCCACTTCTTATCTCTTTCTACTACGCTGCTTCTATCGCCGACCACCCCCGAAGCTTTCACAAATCATTCGCCAACTTGTTCTCTACCTTTTCTTTTTCTTTATTTGGATTTATAAAAAATGATAAGGGATTAAAACAATCTTAGATTTCTGATGTAGTTTCTTTATTCTCATGTACTGTTGTATATATATTCTTTTTTTTTTTTTGAATTCACCATTTGTGGAGATATATGAAAGTTTCATTTATTTTATCAAATATCATGATTTGAATAATACAAAAAATGAGTTTTGGGACAATGAAAGAATTTTTTAAAAGATTTGAGTAGATATTTGAGTTTGTCCATTAGAGTACTCTATATCAAACCAAGCTTTTTACTAAAATTTGAGTCATGGTTAGAGGTACTCTTAGGAATTTATGGACCTAATGTGCTTACTTAATTAAATGATTAATTGAAAATTGCATTTTTACCAACGGGCCTTTGGTCCAATGGTACTCCTTACCTTATGAAGGCTCTGTCTTTTTGAGGTCAAGGGTTCAAGTTCCCCCTCCCCCTTCTCCCCTCCCCCCAAAAAAAAATATTTTAAAAATATCAATGGGCCTTTAGTCCAATGGTACTCCTTACCTTGTAAAAATTTTGCCTTCTTGAGGTCAAAGGGTTCAAACCCCTCCCCCAAAAAAAAAAATTTAATTAATTAATCAAATCTAATAACAGCAATCGATTATTAGGTTCAAGTAATCTTACTCTATATAGAAACACATGTTTAATGAAATCAATAATGAGACTATCGTGCAATATTTTTAAATATGAAAACTAGTCTAGAACAATTGTAAACGCGTTGAAAATAAGTATTACCAATTAATATTTAAATTTTTGTACATATGATCAGTTTATTTTTTATCTTCTTCTTGTTAAAATTTGTCCTCTCTATCGTAAATTTCTAGCTTACCCATGATTAGACTAAAATCCTGAATCAATTGGTACATCAATGCAAATCAAATTAAGATAGAGATGAATTCCAACCCATATTTGTGTAATTGTGACACCCCAAAACCGGGGGTCCTTTATTAACCGTTGACAACCCGTCAACCCGCGGAAACATCCGTGAATATCGCTCAATCCGACACCACATCAAGAATATCTTTAAGCCGGGATTATAACCCATAATGAAAATTCGGTTTAACATTCATTTCATTCAATTAAAGTCCCATACACCGTGGTTTGTACCCCATTAGGGTCCACTTTGATCATTTAAAGGAAGGAAATTCAAAGCCCAAAGATTTGGCAAAACATTTAAAAATTTCAGATTTTTGGGATGACTACCGGTAGTTGTTTATCGACTACCGGTAGCCGAAACATTCTGGAAATCAACTACCTGTTGTCTACCGGTAGCCGAAACATTCTGGAGCTACGACTACCTGTTGGCTACCGGTAGCTGTTTCCTTCTGGAAAACAACTACCTGTTAGCTACCGGTAGCTGGAACCCTCTGGACCAACGACTACCTGTTGACTACCGGTAGTCAAGGGTAGATTTTGTCCATTTCAATAATTTTTCATTTCCAACTCATTTCAAACCTTTCCAAGGTCACCCAAACATATATGTTCATGTTTTCTACATTATAAAAAGTCCATGGAAGTCCATTTAATACAATTCCATATATTTACACATTAAAATGGAATTTATACGAAAACTTTACAAGTTAAACCATAAAAGCCACAAGTCGGCTTTTCTTCATTCTTGGGGTCCCGTATGAGGGTCTCCCACCGGCGTATAGTCCGCACCTGAAATGTTTCCTTTATAGGGTGAGACAACGCCCAGTAGAGTGTTTCCTACGGAGGCTACTCCTCAACCTATATGCATATGAAATGTTCACATGCACAACCACAATTCCCATAACCATTCCATCAAGTAATATGATTAAATGATGTAATGCTAGAATGTCATGCCATGAATGAGGTGAGACCCACCCATGTGCACCCAACCCGAGTCCACTCCGACTCCCTTTACATGTCAATGCCATGTATGTTAAACCCGGGCTACCCAAGCCCCATAAAATGAGATGAGACTCATGTACTCAACTCGAGTCCGCCCCGGCTCAACATGAAATGAGATGTGACTTATTTATGCACTCACCCCAAGCCCTTCCCAGCTCGACAACACAATGCTAATGCCAATGTGTTTAACATGACATGAAGTGAGATGAGACTCAACCATGTAACTCAATCCGAGCCTCCCCGGCTGCCTCAACACAATGCAACGCCAATGTGTAATAATGTCGTCATCTATGTTTCACATCAAATGACATTTTCAAAGCTAGGGTCTTTCTTGGGATCGGAAACTTCATGGACTCCTACCAATGGTCTTCCACACCAGTACACTTTATGGACTCTTATACCAACGGAGTGCACCCTCCAAATCACCGAGTCTTTCACCCGAGAGGTCGTCATGCCTCTTCTTGCTCATCCCGACCCAATTTATCATGCAACCGTGCGACTCAGTCGGATATTCAATCCAACTTTCCCGAGCCCACCCTTCAACCACCAAGAATGATGTTTGAATGAACCATGCACCCACACTCATGAATGACTCCCATGAATGTGACACAACCTTATGCCCAATATGCTATGCCGCCAATGAGCAACTCTTTTCATGTCCACATGCATTTAATACCACATAGATTGTGGTACAATACCCATGCACAAACACACCCACACCCATGCTAACATCCCATGAATGTGATGCCACACCATGTCCCATATGCAATGTATGCAACTTGGACTACTCCTTGCGTCAATTACCATGCCGGATATCGACGTCAACCATGCACTCACCCATGAAATAAATGATTCCATGCCAATGCAATGTAATGCACCATTGCATATCCATGCCATGTGCCATATGATATGAATGCCATATGGAAAATTAATTCATAGTTTCACATGTTCACATTCATGGCAATTATATCAATAACATATAACTACCAAATTCCTTAACCATGTCAATACATCAAGGAGCATATATTGGCATCTTAGTGCATAATTTCACATAGCTCTACTCATCTAAACATGTTATCACAATTTCGTTGGAATAACAACCAATTCCACAACCAAGGCATTTAAACAAACACCTTCAAGGCAAACAACATGTTATCACATAAGTTGTTCAATTTCTCTCAAGAAATTCCTATAGGCAATTTCTATTAAACAATTTAGGATAAAATTAGTTTACCCCAATTGCATCAATAGGTAAGTGTAATTTTTCTAACAACCTACCCATTTTCTTCATTATTCCATAACTATATACATATAAATATGTATACATATTTATATATATACCAAGCCATAATCATAGGCATTCTAGGTAAGAAATCAACCCAAGTAGGAGAACCCCTACCTCTTGTAGCGTGAGGAACGACGTAGGAAGCTCCCAAGACCCGAAAACCAACTCGAAGCTTGATTTTCGTACACTTCCATCTTTTCACCTTCGGTGAAAACCATTGTTTTTGGTACCCACGCGTAGCCCTCGTCGCGTAGATCACTTCTCCCTTCTAGCTCGAGTGGATTTGAGCACTCCACGGCCGTAGATCGTAGAGAGAAGTTGAGTTTTCTCTCATTTTCCCTCTCTTCTTTTCTCTCGGCTGAAACCGGCTGAAATGGTGAAGGAGAAGTCTGATTTTTCAGACTTTAGGCCCCTATTTATATTTTTAGAATACTTGGCCCACAATTGGCCACACGTCCCTTTTAATTCCGGGTCCGTTTCAATCCCGAAACGATTAATTTTCGTCCCGGTTCAAGTTCAAAATATTTTATATGAACTTTATTTAAATTATTTTCAAATTCTCCATATTTTAACAAAATTTTCGTTTTTGGGGTCACCCGAGACTCGACCGCCTCGTAAAACGCGAAAAATCCGACTATCTCGGAATTCGACAAAATTTTACATGTCCACTAGATTTCGCGAGACGAATCCAACGGTGAAGTCCGTTTCGTCATCCAAGTTCTAGAAAAATTCAGTTTTACAGCCGGAGTGGCAATTTACCATTTTGCCCTTGTTCATCAAAGTTTAAAATTTTCCGGGATTTCACAGTAATCCTATGTGAAAAATACTATTTAGACTTAATTTAAGCATTTAACCTAGGAACCTAATTAATTACAATTATTAGATATTAAATGTGGACTCCATCTAATCACTGAATTTACAACTAATATGTATTGAAATTTGAAAGAAGCACAAATTGCTAAAAATGAATTTACAATAGATCTTCGCATCCTAAAAGATCTAAGAAATCTCACTTTTCACTCTTAAAGATTAAATTTTTCACATTGCACTCTCAATGTATCAACATCAATGGGGTATGTCTACAAAGACAATGAAATTTTTTTTTTGACCTAAAAAGGGTAGAGGAGGTGGCGACTTGGGTCATTTCCAAACCCCAATCCCACTAAATTGGCATAACCAGTTTTATTTTCCTTTTTGCTTTTTCAGAACTGCAACTAATTCACTCGCCAATTAATATGCTCTTCTTGCCTTCAATTCTCAAAACAAATTTTAACCCTTACTACATTCTGGTAAACAATATGTCCACTACTACTCCTGATTTAGATCTAAAGGATTTTATGTGTAATTGAGTGCGAATGAGAACAAAATAACAAACATCCATAGTAGATTTATGAAAAATTTACCAGAAATCATCCTCTTGTAGGGGAAGATGGGTTGGTAGTTCTGGCAAAGCAAGTCGTGAATCTCTGTTGTTGAGGGAAGGTGGACAACAACGGAGATTCCAAAAGTTTCTGTTTATTGCTTCTTCTTTTTTTTTTTTCCTTCTCTTTAACAAACTAGAGGAGGACTACGGTACTCAAGGAGATACCGTACAAAAAATTATAATTTTTTAAAGTTAAGCAAGTTATAACTTTTTAGGTTATAAGTTTACAACTGCGAAGGGCATGTTTGATTGTGAAATATTATATGATCGATCATGCAATTTTAACTGATAGATGTGAAGTTTTAAATGGTAGATTTGAAGTTTCAACTTATTGGAGTTATTAATGATCTACTACAATATTTCATGATCGATTATGAATAACCACATCCAATTGTAACTTGAAGTTTTAGTACAGTGCAATTTTTTCTTTATTTGTTACCGTACAACTATCTAGAAAATTATGATTTCAATCCCTTATTAGATTCAAATTTTAGCCCGACGCTTATAGTTTGAGTTCAAAAATTTTAACATTGCAATAGTCATGTCGAAGAGTTTGCGTTGAAGGTTGAGTTCGGGTTGAGAGAATACCACCAATAGGGCCTAGACGATGAGAAACTGCTGGCGTTCTCAAAGAACGACTCAAGTCTTAGCCTAACACTCGCACCATAGAGTTGCAAGTTAATGAGAGTCAGGAAAGACCCAAAACGAAGCACTACAAGTCACTGGACCACCAGTCTGTAGTGTTCGGGTTAAGTTTGATTAAATATTTTATAACTTTAATTCAACTCAAATGAACTATTTTATCCGTCCGAGTTGGACCCTAGTGAAAATAGGGAGGAAAAGTGATGTGGGTGGCGAGACTTCTCTGCATAAAAGATTAAAAGTAAGTTCATATCGTGGAAGATCCGGTCAATAATCTATATATTATATGTATTATATTTTATTTGATACCTATAACTTTTTTAAATTAAAAAAGGTCAAAAAACAATATTTATGGTGTATATAAACAAAAAAACAACAAAAAATTATTCATAACACTACACACACAAAAAAAATGAACCTATGGACCATTTTGTAATTGACCACAATGTGTTTTTATAATTTGAAAGTATTGTATGAGAAATATATTATCAATCACATTGAAAATATCTAACTCTGTATACAATCAATTATCAGTCATCCACTAATTATTTATTAGGTTATGCAATCATTTCGTCACAATCTTCGATTTTTTTAATTTATTTGATAATTAACTTCCAAATATATTAAAAGAGCAATCCAATCATGGTTCAAAGTTTTGCTGAAAAAGAAAAAAAAATCCAGTCGATAAAGGTAAGATGATACACCTGTATTTATTGGAAGGGTGGGACAATGTCTATTCTCACCCTACAAATCTCCATTCTCACCTCATTTAATTTTTTATTATCAAACCACTAAATCCACATCTTCTATACTCACCCCATACTACATACACCCTTTTAATAAATAAACTTACATTTTCGCAAACAACAAGAAAGGCATGTGTGCATAAACCTACTCATGTAAAGACCTCAGAGCACTTTGGCTGGAAAAGAAGAAACCACTCCATTAGAGTCAAATTGTTTTTTAAATGGGTGCAATTGGGTCAAACTTATCGAGCTTGAGTATGAACGGAGCTCAATAATCGACATTAAAGTCTTGCCATGGGTGAAAAACACGTTGAAAATCGTTTAAATCACATAGAAATCCGATTTGAAATACTTCGCCACCAACCAACCTCTAACCCAGTCGATCTTCCTTTACTGTGCCTATAAAGACCAAAGAATACTGATTTCATTAGTTCATCGTCTGATAAAAAAAAAAAATAGTCCATCTCCTATTTTCCTCCTACACTATTAATGAGTAAGGGGTCCACTCATGCATAATAGGTTCCACTTGAATACATGATAGATGATCCATTGGTATGGGTTTATTTGGGTATGAATTAGTAGTAGCTAGTAATCTCCAACCTGTCTAAAAATCTGAAAACAAACTCCTTCCTAAAATAAACTACATAGCCAAAATCAAGATATCTTTCTAAACTCAAAGTCCTCCTTAAAAATAACTATTTTTAAAAACAATAAATGACTACAATTGATAAACTCGAATTTAAAGGAGGAAAATTTTTGTTTAAAGGAAAATGAAATATGACCATTAAATTTTTAAAAGATAATAAAATATGACCATTGATTATATAAGTAAATGATTGAGTTTCTTTTGATTTGAGTAAAAATTTTAATCTTCCTTGATTTGGTATGCGTTTGGTTATAAGGTTGAAGAATATTGTTGGATTATTTTTACCGGATTTTATTTGAGTCTAAGAAAAGGTAAGTGCTGAAGATTCTCTAAAGGAATGAAATTCACATTATACATTTAATTATTTTTTATGAAATGATGGCATACGTGATAACGATAATATAATATCACTGTCACATTAAATATTTACTCGGGAAAGTGTGTAGACTATTTTGCATAAAAAAATTAAGAAAATTATTTGGACATTAATTACAACCCTATTTATCACAAGTATTGAATTGGTAACATGTCCCAATTAATATTAAGGTCCATATTCAATCTAATAATAATTGATTAGATCAATAAATTAAATCTAAATAGCATTGCTCTAAAAAATTCATAGAGGGTAAGACAAAATGTGGCTCCCTTCTATTAAACAAAAGAATAATGTTTGGCCTTAAAAATTTGACATAATAATGTGGCTTCAGTGGAACCATTTGATCAACACCAAGTTTTAATATTTGATGGGCTAGTTAATCCAAAGGCTATAATAAATTAGTTCAATAAATTAAGTCTCAATAGCATTGCTCTTAGAATATTAGATTAACACTAAGTTTTAATGTTTTATGGGGTTCATAGTCAATTCAATAGTTGTAATGAATTAGGCTGATTAGAAAATTAGATAGATATTTGCTTACATGGAAGAATTTGTAAGAATAAAATTAAGTTTTAAAACTTTTATTTCCATTTTAATTATGTTTAAATTGTGATTTTCAGTTACAAATCTTTTGGTCCTATTTAGTGTATATTCAAGAATAATATTTATTGACCTTAATATTGTTTTATAGCTATTCAAGAGCACATAGTTAAATACCTTGAAAGTATATCATGTGTAGGTTACACATGTGTAAGCCAACGGTCAAGAGCATTGAAGGATAGTAACCATGTGTAGGCTACACACATGCTATATATAGTGGCTTGGAAAAATTCTTTTGACATACACCGAATTCAACTTTTCAATATAACTCAGTACATTTTTCCTTACCCCACCTTCCAGCTATGAAGTCAAGTTTCTTCCAATTGCTTGTTGTCAAGTTTTTTATACTTGGCCTACTTTTCTATTATCATCTATTATTTTGGTTTTGGGCAACTCGATTCGAGTCAGATTCATCCTAACCTTCCAGTGGACGTGACCATTGAGGAGGTGCTGCTGCGAGCGTCTGGGTTGGATCTTGGAGTCGCTGGTGTCCGTCAGTACCCTCACGTGGGGAGGCTCAGCTGCTTTAGGACAGTGATCACACGCCTCTCGGACTCGCAGGCCAGCTCTTTCTAAATATATTTATTTGGTTTATATAGATTGCATGTTTATACATGTCCTGTATTTATTTAAATTGCATGTTATATTTTTAATGATCGAACTACTGTTTGCATGCTTTATTTTGAGTTTTAGATTACAACACTCTTAGTTATTTTGCTCACGTCATAAATCTAATGTTTGTTGATTTGGCCAAAAATCCAGTAGCTATTTTTCTTAATTCTAATGGTAAATTTATGTGTCAGATTTATAATTGTTATTACAGAATTGTGGGTAGTTATTTACTTACATAGAGAGTTGATTATTAATTTTTATGGGGTCCATTTACTTTTTTATTTTGATATTATTATTCGATAATATATTATATCAGCATTGTCACATGGTATCACCAACATTCCTGCTCTCTCTCTCTCACCCCGCTGCAATCGTCCTCAAAACGACACTTTACCCACTTACAGAGCACCCAAACCAAACCCATCAATGCCACCACCACTTTACCCACTTGCAGAGCTCGTCATTGCTCGCTTCGGGATTCAATTGGATTTCCTCTGTAAGTGCTTCAATATTCTTCAACTCGAATGGACTATTTCATCCGGCTAGGGGTGTCTATGGGCCGGGTTATCACGGGTCTCGTTACCTGGCCCAAAAAATAGGTCCGAACCCCGATAGGCTCGATAGTTAGCCCGCCTGAGCCTGAGCCCAATATCCTTAAAAAGAGGGCTTGGGTTTGCCCCCAAACCCATTATCCGGCCCAAGAGCCCGCCCACCCACCCACCCATCCTTCAAAAAAAAATTATATTAGTCTCCCAATATCGAAATTTGAAGTTTTAAAAATTTAGATATTATAAATAATGTATTATTTTCTTTTCCATGTATTAAGTATATAAGTTTTAAATGGTAGAGTAATACAAATGACAGATAAGTTAATAGGTGTCAACCTAGTTGGGATTTATTCATTCAATTGGATGTAGTTCATTATTTTATTTTTATCCATTTTGATTTTACTTTTGATTCAAAAATATAATTTATACAAATATTAAGTTACAAAAATATTCATTATTTTTAAATAAAGATGTATATAAAAAAACCTGCAAGCAGACCCGCCCAACAACCCTGCTCACAGGCCCGCCCAATAGGCTCATGGGTTGGGCTGCGGGTAGCTTACCCCTACCCGAAGTCCAGCCCGGCCCACCCAAGCCCAACCCGAAAAAAATTTCGCAAGCCTAGCCCGGCCCGGCCCATAGACACCCCTACACCCAGCCAAGTTGGACCACCTAGTGGAAATAGAGAGAAGAAGTAGGTGGGTGGCGAGACTTCTCTGCATAAAAAATTAAAAGTAATTCCATATCTTGAAAGACTCGATCAATAAATCTATTGTGGGTATATTAGTGTCAATCCCATCATTATTGTCTTGTTCATTATTGGCCACTACTATTCCCACTCACCTAGTTACGCAAATTTTATATTTAACTATGAAGTTTTAATTTTTTCGCTTCAAATTGATATAACTAAACTACATATTATATGTATTATATTATATGTAATACCTTAAAATAGCAATCCAAATATCCAATCGATAAAGGTAAGATGATGCACATATATTTATTAGAATCATAATGCATACAATCATGCTTGAGCTACTTTATTTTTTCTAAGGGGCTACGCCAGTTTAAATACTCAAATTTAATTTCGAATATTACTAGGATTGGAGTATCAAATTTCAAGAATCAATCCTATCCCGAACCCCAATCTGGTTTAAATACTTGTGGTCATCCCAATTTAATGTAAAAGAAAGGTAAATATTGTTGGACAACTTTTTATTTTTCAACTCTCACAGGGTTTATTTAACTACAAGAAATTTGCCTTTTAGCCGCGAAAATTATTGCGGCTAAATGCATAAAAATTGTCACTATATACTTTAGTGACAATATTTTTATTGCCACTAGGCCGCGGCAATATGTGTGTGGCTAAATCACTTAGCTATGACATTTAATTGTTGCCACTAAAAGTAAATTTTTTAGCCGCACCATGAAAAATGCCACTAAATGTGAAATCTTTAGCCGCCATAATTATTATAGCAAGTAAACTAAATTTGCCACTAAAATATACTATATCACCACTAAAAGTCCAATTAAAACCTGACTTTTAGTGACAACAATTAATTGCGGCTAAAAATATACATTTTACCCACAATTAAAATCACCACTAAAATTTGAAACATGATTTTTTGACAACTTATTGTCGTTACTAATTAATACATTAAAATGAACAAAGAAACCTATCGCATATTTGAAAGAATTTATTTTTCAATATTTTCAAATTTCACGTACCTTTTTTTTTTTTTTTTTGATTGAAATCAAGTATTACAAGAAGCAGATTTTACAAGAATCAAAACAATGAAAAGCCTAAAATTCAAGGCTTTAATCACTCCAAAAAAAATCAACCAATTTGTACAGTCTTCAATCCCCCTGTCCAGAGACATGAAGAGGCAGTATAACAGTCTACTTCCTTAAAACTTTGGTACCCTGTTGATCTAGCTGCTGCAGCTTCCTGGCTTGTGAACACCTACATCTCTGCAACACAGTGAACACCTACTGGTTTGTCCCAAATACAAGCCATGAAAGCAAAGAAGAAACCCCACCAGAATCCACTTTCAAACCACAGTTGATTTCCATTAATTCAGGCAACCCTATCATCATGATCTGGGCAGAATGAGACCGAGGCACTGCCCACCTTACCAAAGATTGTCATTAGTTGCTTTAACACCTGACTCAATTGATTTCAACGGACTACCAGATCTGCTGTTTCATAGAGAATAGAAGATTATTAGAAGATCGAGAAACTAACACAATGCAAGGGTCATTTCCAAGATGACTCAATCTCAACAATAAGTTCCAGTTTGCAATAGGAAAATGACAATCTTTCATGTCTTTGCATTTCCAGGAAAACCCCCTAAATGGGTACTGATAGTCCATTACATTACAGGCAGTGTTTGTTAAGGATTCCAGATAAAGTTTTGGAAACTGTACACTTTACAAGATTGCCTGAACAATGTAATCAACTACAAAAACTTATTTAGAAAGGTTGTCCCCAACATTATAAAGCATATTTAACCAATCCCAAAACTTTAGCAGCACAGTGAACACCTACTGCTGATCTAGCTGCAGCACCTACTTGTTTCAAGCAAAGCTACACTGGGGTGTGTTTCACAGCAACTTCAGGGCAATGAATAGAAAGTATTTAGCAGCACATTTGAAACATCTAGCAACTAGGGATCTACGAAAACAGACTGAAGCCAGTAAATAAACTTTCTTCTGCATAGAAAATTTTCTTTCATCTAAAAAACTGAATACTGAACTAATAACACTTCAATACCTCCTCTGCATACTGGTTATTAGATCTTTCGTCTTTAGTCTTCGGAGGCGAGCCTTCCAAAGTTGTTTTCAGAGCTTTCACTGGTTTGTACCTAACATAAAAGTAAAGATATTATATATCAAGACTACATAAAAGTAAGATTACTAACCCATGAAATAGATTTTTTCCAATTTAAGAGATCTTACCCTATCACAATGAAGAGAGGTAAGAATTTGCCCCGACTCTTTCATTTGCTGAAAATATGTGGTGAGCTAAGTTTGAAGCACGGCATGCACCTGTGTTTGTATCTCAACATGCATATTGGACTCTAAGGACTCTAGTCGCGAAGCTAAATCACTGTTTTCCTTCTCCAACGACTCCCAACGCATCCTATTTGTTTCAGCTTGCCTCTTCAATTCCTCATTCTCCTTCTCTAGTTGTGCACGGATGCGCTGTCCAGCTGTAGATGTTGTGGGCTTTGGACCAGCCCCACGACCACGTACATATCCTGATTTTTCCGGACCGAGCACTACTTCAAACCTCTGATCCTCAGTCATGGGGGTAGCTCCTTCCTCCATTGATTGAGTCTAGCCTCTTAAGGTCGCTCTATATTTGGAAAGATTACAATCTATCAATTTAGCATTATGTAAAAAGATATTTCAAAGGAATTGAGAAGGATAGGATAACTTACATAGACTTCTCCCGATCTCTTGCCAGCCCAATCATTCCTCTTCATACTAAACTTGGTTGTTAACCACAGTTCCGTACGGTTAGGCTCCTCTCCAGTCTCGGGATCACGCTATATGCATTAACATTAATAGAAAAATTTTACATAAATATGCATGTATACATGTATATAATTAATCAGATAAGTGAAATATACATTTAAAAAATAACTCACGCTATCGTAACTAATTCCAGCGAAACTCTTCGTCCCTGCAATATGACCCATGTCTTGTTTTGCTCGGTTCTCCTTGTTTCTTTCACTCATTTTCTGCATTCAAGAATTAAAAGTAAGTTTCAAGCTACCTGTCCAAATAACAGTAGCCATAATTAATTAATACACAAGCAGTCCAACACAGAAATTTGCTTTTGTTTTCCATTATCAAATTTATATCTAGGCTCTTTGCATTCTATACACTCTTGTTTATCTTTGTGCTCCTTCCAAAATAACATGCAGTCATTTTTGCAAGTATGAATCCTTGTATAGTCAAGCCCCATGTCACGAATGATCTTTTTAGCCTCATAATAGGAGCTAGGGAGTGTCTCACCATCAGGAAGTGCCTCCTTAAATAGCTCAAGCATCATACTAAACATTTTATTACTCACTCGATTTACACTACAACAAAAAGCATTTTTTGCGACGTTTTTAAATTTGTCGCAAATAGTTTACTATTAGCGACGATTTTTTAATTTCGTCGCAAATTTCAGTTTTGGTAAATTTTTTAGCGACGTTTTCAAAAAACGTCGCAAATAAACATTTTACTTAAATAATAAATTTAAAAAATATCAATTTAATTGACTTTTAGCGACATTTTTAAAAAACGTCGCAAATAAATATTTTACTTAAATAAAAACTTTTAAAAAAATATCAATTAATTCACTTTTAGCGACGTTTTTAAAAAACGTCGCAAATACACATTTTACTTAAAAAAAACTTTAAAAAAAATATCAATTTAATTGACTTTTAGCGACGTTTTTCAAAAAACGTCGCAAATAAACATTTTCCTTAAATAAAAAATTTAAAAAATATCAATTTAATTGACTTTTAGCGACGTTTTTCAAAAACGTCGCAAATAAAAATTTTACTTAAATAAAAAATTTAAAAAATATCATTTTAATTGACTTTTAGCGACGTTTTTAAAAAAAACGTTGCAAATAAACATTTTACTTTAATAAAAAATTTTAAAAAAATTATCAATTTAATTCACATGTTAATTTGAATGTTAATTTAATGAAATTGAAAGTCGATTTGATGAAATTACATGTTAATTTGATGAAATTAAATGTCAATTTGATAAATCGAATGTTAATTTAATGAAATTGAAAGTCGATTTGATGAAATTACATGTTAATTTGATGAAATTGAATATCCATTTCATAAATTGAATGTTAATTTGATGAAATTGAATGTCAATTTGATAAATTGAATGTTAATTTGATGAAATTGAATGTCAATTTGATAAATCGAATGTTAATTTAATGAAATTGAAAGTCGATTTGATGAAATTACATGTTAATTTGATGAAATTGAATGTCAATTTAATAAATTGAATGTTAATTTGATGAAATTGAATGTCAATTTGATAAATTGAATGTTAATTTAATAAAATTGAAAGTCGATTTGATGAAATTACATGTTAATTTGATGAAATTGAATGTTCATTTGATAATTTGAATGTTAATTTGATGAATTGGGTGTTAATTTAATGAAATTGAAAGTTTATTTGATTACTTTAAATGTTTAATTGAATGTTAATTTGATAAATTGAATGTTAATTTAATGAAATTGACTGTCGATTTAATGAAATTACATGTTAATTTGATGAAATTGAATGTCCATTTAATAAATTGAATGTTAATTTGATAAATTGAATGTCAATTTGATAAATTGAATGTTAATTTAATGAAATTGAAAGTCGATTTGATGAAATTACATGTTAATTTGATGAAATTAAATGTCAATTTGATAAATTGAATGTTAATTTGATGAAATTGAATGTCAATTTGATAAATCGAATGTTAATTTAAAGAAATTGAAAGTCGATTTGATGAAATTACATGTTAATATGATGAAATTTAATGACCATTTCATAAATTGAATGTTAATTTGATGAAATTGAATGTCAATTTGATAAATCCAATGTTAATTTAATAAAATTGAAAGTCAATTTGATGAAATTACATGTTAATTTGATGAAATTGAATGTCAATTTAATAAATTGAATGTTAATTTGATGAAATTGAATTTCAATTTGATAAATTGAATGTTAATTTAATGAAATTGAAAGTCGATTTGATGAGATTACTTGTTAATTTGATGAAATTGAATGTTAATTTGATAATTTGAATGTTAATTTGATGAATTGGGTGTTAATTTAATGAAATTGAAAGTTTATTTGATTACTTTAAATGTTTAATTGAATGTTAATTTGATAAATTGAATGTTAATTTGATGAAATTGAATGTCAATTTGATAAATCGAATGTTAATTTAAAGAAATTGAAAGTCGATTTGATGAAATTACATATTAATATGATGAAATTTAATGTCTATTTCATAAATTGAATGTTAATTTGATGAAATTGAATGTCAATTTGATAAATCGAATGTTAATTTAATAAAAGTGAAAGTCGATTTGATGAAATTACTTGTTAATTTGATAATTTGAATGTTAATTTGATGAATTGGGTGTTAATTTAATGAAATTGAAAGTTTATTTGATTACTTTAAATGTTTAATTGAATGTTAATTTGATGAAATTGAATGTCAATTTGATAAATTGAATGTTAATTTAATGAAATTGAAAGTCGATTTGATGAAATTACATGTTAATTTGATGAAATTGAATGTCCATTTAATAAATTGAATGTTAATTTGATGAAATTGAATGTCAATTTGATAAATTGAATGTTAATTTAATAAAATTGAAAGTCGATTTGATGAAATTACATGCTAATTTGATGAAATTGAAT
Organism: Ilex aquifolium; assembly: GCA_951799425.1. Taxonomy (NCBI): domain Eukaryota; kingdom Viridiplantae; phylum Streptophyta; class Magnoliopsida; order Aquifoliales; family Aquifoliaceae; genus Ilex; species Ilex aquifolium. The sequence continues at coordinate 7,040,459 of OX637393.1, forward strand.
GTTAATTTAATAAATTGAATGTTAATTTGATGAAATTGAATGTCAATTTGATAAATTGAATATTAATTTAATAAAATTGAAAGTCGATTTGATGAAATTACATGTTAATTTGATGAAATTGAATGTCAATTTAATAAATTGAATGTTAACTAGTTATTAGCGACGTTTTTATAAATCGTTGCAAAAAAGTGATTCCCTCCAAAATTTTTTGTGGCGGGAGAAACGGCTCCCAAATATTTTAAAGGTGGTTGGCTCGAAAAATTGAAGGAAGAGACATATTAATATTATTTGCGACGTTTTTATAAATCGTGACAGAAGTCAAAATTTTATTTTTATTTTTGAATTAAATAAATAAGTATTAAATGAAATATTAATATTATTAGCGACGTTTCTAGAAATCGTCGCAGAAGTGTCAAAACTTTATTTTTGAATCCTTAGTGGGAAGATGAAATAGTAATATTATTAGTGACGATTTTGTAAATCGTCGCAGAAGTCAAAATTTTATTTTTATTTTTAAATTAAATAAATAAGTATGAGATCAAATATTAATATTATTAGCGACGTTTTTTAAAATCGTCGCAGAAGTCAAAATTTTATTCGCCTCTGAATAAACTTTTTTCCCCTTACCCAACTATTTTTCCCTCTTTCCCTCCTTCCCCATCGTTCCCTCTTCGTTTTCAGTGGACACACACACACACACACACTCTCTCTCTCTCTCTCTGCCTCTCCCTGCCAGTCGAAGCCACAAGCACCCTGAAGGTCAGTTCATTATCGATCGTCGCCGCCTCCTCTCTCTCTCTCCATCGATTCACTCCACTACCGCCGCCTCCTCTCTCTCAGCCTCTCTCTTCATCACACCTCTCGGCATCGATGCGCCTCTCAATCGATTTTCGGAATCCAGAGCCGTCGAGCATGTCCGAGTGTTGTCCAAAGAGATCGATGGTCGCCAGGTTAGAAAGATTTTACATACATTTCTCTTTCAACACCAATAACGACCGTAGTTATAGGCACACATATGGTATATGCCATGTATGTTGTTCCAATTGGTCATGTTTGAGCTTGGATTGTGTTTGATTTAAGGAAACCCGCACAACCTTTCCCCTCTCTGATTTTGTCTCGCCTACCCATACACAAATTTACTCTTCGTCATACCACAGCCTCACCCTGCACATGAAGTATTTGTTGAAATTTCTAAGAGCTCCTCCTCGTCAACCACTGCCCATTTTGTGTCAATTTATGGTTCCAATTATCTAATCCAAGGTTTAGAGATATAAAACTGGGGCAAATTGTATTGATTTTAAATTAAATAATCAAAATTTTGCTGACATAGTTAAGTTTGCTGGGGGATTTCTTGGAAGATATGCTTTGGGTCGTCTTATTGGAATGAATTATCAAGCACGGCTAGGGATGATGGCAGCCGGTGCTTATGGCCTTCCACAATTTCGCATGCGAGTATTCATGTGGGGTGCTCGTCCTTCAGAGGTGATTTCATTATTTTGTTTAATTTCAGACTCTTGATTTTGTGATTCATACTAGTTGCCTATTTTCACTTGCAGAAATTGCCCCAATATCCATTACCCACGCATAATGTCGTTGTGAGAGGTGTGATTCCTACTGAATTTGAGGTATGATAGATCCTTCATGTTTCATGTTTCATTTATCTTTCTTATTTTTGTCATGGATTACATTATAAACTTTGCATATGCATGCAGTCAAACACGGTTGGTTATGAAGAAGGTCATAAAATGGAATTGGAGAAGGAACTCTTGCTTGGGGATGCAATATCAGACCTTCCTCCAGTATGTAAAATCATGTTACAAAGGTTTTCCTTGATATTTAATACGACTCAGGTTTTTATTTGGTTTTCTTTTAATCGATTTTTTATTATTTAGGTGGATAACGATGAGGCACGTGATGAAATACCATACGAGGGTGAACCCAAGACAGAATTTCAGCACTTCATTAGATTAAGAAGGGTGAATTAGTTGTGTTAAGTAGCTTAGTGGTCTAATGACATGAAGAAAATGGTGTTCACATGTAGAAAGTACATCATATGTTGCATGGCAGGTAAGTCTGTCAATGAATTTGATTTTGCTTTGTATCTAGTTTGATACTTTTATTAGCATTTGATAAGGGTTCCTTGATTGGATTATTCTAAAACAACTCAAGTCTACTATGTTATGTTAACAAATCAGATTTGATATAGGCCAAACTAATCTAGAAACAATCCCACCCAAAAGATTTTAAGTATGTTGAATGTGTTTTAAATGATATCTACATCCGATTCCAAATAGCTAGTGGGAGTTCCCCTCATCCTCTCTCTTATAATTTTTTTTGTGTAGTTGTAGTTTTTTTCATCTGTTCCTCATGATAATACACATGCAGTTTTCTTCCTCTTTGTCATCTCTCCTCTCCCTTGGCTTGTTGGTTTGAGAAATTTTTCTTTTGCTTTTTTAGTTATTGCATTTTTGAATAGTGGATTAGATTGTATAATTAGATTGCAAATGTGCTCATTTGTATTGCACAAATGTACTTGTACTACCTTGCAAATCATCCCCAATAGTGATTAATGTGTAAAAATTGAAATGAATGTGTGGCTCTTTTATTTCTCCATTCACCCGTAGCATTGAAATTGTGGTATAAAGCTCTTTATGAGTTTGATTTGAGTTCGGTAATCCCAAGATTGTGTTTCTTTACTTGAAACAAATCATTGTGTTTGAAAAAGGGGGCAAGACATCGATTTTATTGGAATGTGTGGTAATGACAACTTTTTTGGGATTTGGTTGGCAAGAAATAACAGAATTTTCAAAGGCATGGAAGAATATGTGGAGTTGTTATGGAAAAGAATCAAGTTTTTTTGCTACCTTTTGGGCATTGATGTCAAAAGAGTTGGAAGACAGCTTGTAGTTAGATGAAAATATTGATAGTTATTGGTTGATGTATATTTTCAACTCTGTTTTTCCTTTTTTTTTTTGTATTGTATTAGATATGAGGTGGATTTCTTATCCACTACATTGTACTTTTTTACTTTGTATTTCATTGTAAGTGATGAATTTTTTTTTTGGGGTTTTCTATCAAAAAGGTGCTATGAGCACTATGGAGCCTTTGTTTTCGTTTAGGGTTGGTAGAGGTTTCTTGGTCTACTTTAAACTTGCACTAGTTTTTTGAACTCTATAAATCCTAGGTTTAAGTTGCAATTAGAACTTTTGTTTTGTGTAATAGTATTGTCGTGTTCCAAGTCTAAGTCATTGGCTGTGCAAATGGCTATTAGTTATTGCATGTTTACAAAGTTGAATGGGACCCAGATATTCCAAGGGTGTATCTGCCTTCTGGGAAGCCATTGGTATGATTTGCTTTGTAATTTTCAATCTTTGTATATTTTTATGCTAGTTGTCGATTGAAAGTGATTATGTTGTCATTAATGCTAGGTACCTGATTATGCAATGACTTTTGTAAACGGAAGTTCATCAAAGTACGGAGTGGTTGGTTTGTGTTTCATAATTCTGTGAATAAATGCTAAATTTCAATATGTACTCATTTGCAAAATTGTGCAGACCGTTTGATATACTCTTTTTATTAGTTAGATATACTCTTGGGAAAGCTGTAACAGAAAACTTTATTTTACGATAAAGTGCAGAAGTTGCTGGATGAGAATGCCAGCAGAAAGTCAAAACAACAGGTGGGGTTGAGAAATGACATGTTCCATGTCAAACCATCTTCTGATGGTCAGGTATAACATAGATCTCTCTCTCTCTCTCTCTCTCTCTCTCTCTCTCTCTCTCTCTCGTGAAGTTTGAAACGTATGCTATGAATTCTAAGTTCTGTTTTTAACTTGCAAGATTACTTGAGGTGCATTCTTTACTTTGCAAGATTTCAGTTCTTAACGAGTTCATCTTTGATAACATTGATCTTTTCCTGGATCTTTGTTATATCTACACTTTTTTTTTTTAAAGAAAGAGGGAAATTTTTATCCAAAATTCAAGCATTTACAAGAAGCAAAGAACAAAGTTCTAGAAAAAATTGAAAGTTGGCTTTAATCCTTCAATGGATTAAACCAAATCTAATTACAGTATGAGATACTCAATTTTTAAAAAATAGATCCTGCTTTGCAGCACACCAAACACCAAACAGCTCAATGCAGAAGCAACACAGCACAACACAAAGTGCACTATGCAGAAAAGCACAACACAGAAAGCACTATGCAGCAACCACATCACAGAGCATGCCAGTGCATGTTTGATCCAGCTGCATCAGTACTTTGCACCAAAACCATTCTGCATGGAAACAATTTCTTAACTATGTATTTTTTCAGTTTTGCCAAATTAGCTTTTGATTTATGTGATGAACTCTCAGGTTCAGGAAGCATGGCTTCCAGCTTGGCTTACAGTCCATTGTGTTCATTGACAGGTAAATTTTTATCCTCTGCATTGACAAATCTAAACAAAAACATGATAAAAGTAGAAGGCAAAATGCGTTAACCCAAAAGTATTTTTTTACCATCTTAAATAAAGTATGAGTTCAGCATCTTAAATTTGTCACAAAAATAAATGATGATTCCATCACAGACTCTCTAATGGTGTTATATTGAAAGGAATTAACAAGAAACGTAATTTAGCATTAATCAATTATAGGCAATTTTGGAGATTTGAAAAAATATTTTGCTTTAATGTAATAATAATATATGAATATGATTTAGTTGAAATGTACCCCAAGAAAATTTGAATGTCTTTGTTGTTCATGTTTATTCAGAATAAATGAAAACTATTGTGTTTATATCATATAATAATTATTTTTTTAAAGTTGTGCTCAATTGTTCTGATCTGACCTCAGTCTGGGCTGGTACTGATCTGTTGAGCTTGGAGATGGTATTTCAAGGCATGTAGTTGGACTGCTGGAGCTGTTCAAGTTTAAGAGACATTAAATGTAATTAGAGATGGTTTAAATCCTCTTGAAGGATAAAGCCATTTTTTCAATTTTTAGAACTTCTTGTTCTTTGATTTTTGTAATTAATTCTTTTTGGAAATAAAATTTTGTTTTTTTTTACAAAGATGTGAAATGTATGTTGAATGGAAAAGTTGTGAAATGTATTAATTTTGTTAGTTTTGTATTGAACACGGATATTATTGGTGTACAGGTGAAAAAATTTGTTGGAATATTATTTTTTATGAATTATTTTAAAAAAAAATGAACTTTTTTGCGACGAAATTAAAATCGTCAGGAAAAATTGTAAGAATAATCTTTTTCACGACGATTTTTATACGTCGCAAATGTATTTATTAATTTTTTTGTTTATGTAAAATTATTTGCGACGTTTTTTTTACGTCTCGAAAAATTAATTGAATTATTATTTTTTAAATTTTTATTTTTTAAAAATTATTTGCGACGACTTTTTTACGTCGCGAAAAATTAATTAAATTATTATTTTTTACATTTTTATTTTTGTATAAAATTATTCGCGACGATTTTTTTACGTCGCAAAAAAATTAATTAAATTATTATTTTTTTACATTTTTATTTTTGTAAAAAATTATTTGCGACGATTTTTTTACGTCGCGAAAAATTAATTAAATTATTATTTTTAATTTTTGTTATGCTGGTGGAATAGATTTTAGCTACGTTTTTTTGGATTTTAGCGACGTTTTTTTTCGTCGCAAAATTTTTTTTTTTGCGATGAAAATATATTTGCGTCGCAAAATACTTTCTACGACGAGGCTATTGCGACAAACACGCGACGAAAAAAAACGTCGCAAAAACCAATTGGCGACGATTTTTTTTAATTTAGCGACGAAAAAAAACGTCGCAAAAAACGATTTTTGTTGTAGTGTTAGTACTTTCAAGTGCAATAACTTCAGAGTGAATGACAACTTGGTGAACTTCTTGCAACCCGGATACAACTGTTGGTTAGCATCCTTTAATAATCTCATAAATTTATTTGTTTCCCAATCAGGCACTGCATTCCCAGTACTGTTTGAATTCTCTCCTCCCCAAGCATTCACAGTTGCCGCAATGTAATGTTCATAAATCATTTCTTGCAGGTCATCGTGATCATTTTCATCTTCTTCGTCAAGCTCATCATCATCATCATCGCTGCTCAACTCAAACTCTTCCCCATGAAATACCCACGTAATGTAATCTTTAACTATACCATGGTAATACAAATGAGTTTCCACATCATCATGAGTATGAAAATAAACGTTATTGCATTTAACACATAGACAACGTATCATTTTCCCAGGTTCAGTATTGGCAAAAGCGAACTCCATGAATTGTTTAACTCCTTCACGATATTCAGGGCGTCGTCTATCCCTAATCCCCATCCAAGTCTTATCCATGTGTCCCTACCCTATCCCGAAGAATAAGAGGAATCCCTGTAGTAAATTAACAAAAACCAATTTTAATACGAACCAATTTTAATGCACGTACAGCCATTCTCATAGTCATAGACAATTTTAATGCACATATAACCATTCTCATAGTAATGTTAGATCATGCCCTCTTTTAGAACAAAAGCATAGAAAGAGCACAAGTTTAAGGCACAAAACATCTGCACTATCTGGTCAAAATCCCAAAACTAGAGCACACAGAAAACCCGGCTCACGGAAATACCTCAATAAAGGATTACTATGGCTCTCTTGCTGCTCACCTTCTATCTACCAATATGTCAGTACGGCAATAGAGGCAATCACCACAAGTCCGAACCCAAGGATACAAGCCAATCAACACAAGACAAGTAAGATGCGGATATACCTTTCTCGGATCGAATGATTTTCTAACCACAGTAAACGCTTCCTACGGCAACATTGAAGCAACTTGCAAAGTATTATGCAATCACAGAAAAGAATTGATACTCTATTTCCATAACTAATCAGAAAAGGAATCATAGTAACAAAAAAGAAAACATTAATCCATGAACTCTAACTCTAAGCTACCATTAATCAAAGGATAGAAATAGACTAAATTAATCATCATTTAATACTAAGTTTAGAACATGTCACAAATCAAAGTCCTAAAAGTCATTTTAGTACCGGGTCGATGATAGAGTTTCATGTAATTTCCTATATTTGGTACAAATAACACCATATAATACGTGCTATTAACCCAAAATAACAAAAATTATTCTTATAACCAGGTGGTCAACATAACCCATATTTGTTTCGATATGTGTTTGCATCATCCATTGATTGCTCGCACGCATCAAAATCAAAACCAAACTTCAATGTTGACAGGCTTATCGTCTCTTTTCTAAAGGAAAATTCAGAGAGGTATCACTAGTCGATTGGGAAACCCATCAAGGTTATAAATTTGTATATCGAGATGTATGTGTGAGTGCGTGTGAGAGACGGACAGGACAGGACAGTCTGGAAGTACAGGGACAGACATTTAAAAAAAATTACAATGATAAAAATTATAAAAATGTGGAACATTGCGTCGGCCTAAGGATCATGTTTACAGGAATAGATTCTATTTTTGGTGTCAAAATCTAAAAAAATGTGGAACATTGCGTCGGCCTAAGGATCATGTTTACAAGAATAGATTCTATTTTTGGTGTCAAAATCTAAAAAAATTATAGAGGTGTTATCCTTTGTACGCTGCGCTCTTGCCTCGCTCAACAGAAAATTTGCAATTATTTCCTCTGAATTCTCAGCCATAGTGTTTCTCTCCCTTGTCTGTGCAAGTTCAGGAGAGTTAAAATTTTGGATTAATTGACTTAAACAAGGAATTAATGAACCATTGATCTGAGTCAGGATATTTGACTCTTCAAAATATGTGATCATAAGACCTTATATGATTTTAACAAGGCAAAACAACCATCACTTTTAACAAGATATCAGATCACAAAATCACTGACAAATGCAGACAAACGCCATCCGAATTCAGCAACAGCGCAACATTTAAATAGTCTAACACATTAGTTAGTAATAAACTTTCTACCGATAAACTAGAAATCAAACTGAATAACAACAGATTGGAACAATAAAGAAACAAAGGCATCAACTGATTTCATCAAAATAGTCATCTGTTTAGCTAATTTACCGAAACAATTAGACAAATGGGTAAAGGAATCTGGTTGCAGAAAAACAAACACAAAAAACACAAATCAATGCTCTATAGAGAACAGAGAAGCAAAACAGAGAGTAGAGAGAGGAGCTTACTAATTATTTATTTAGATTTGCTCTGCAAAACACAAATTAATAGCTTCGTCTTCTTCAGATCTGGTCTGCAATCATCGAGAGGTTAATAGAGATAAGGCTTTGTGCCCTAGCCGATCACTGAGCTCGTGTGTGAGATAGAGGTCGAGAGGTCGAGAGGTCAAGAGGTCGCGAGGCCGCGAGAGAGAGAGGGGAGGGCCAGTCTATGAGAGAAAGAAAGGGAGAGAGAGAGAGAGAGAGAGAGAGAGAGAGAGAGAGAGAGAGTATGTGAGTGTTGAGAATCAGCTGCAGTAAAAAGAAGTGTAGTGACTAAAAATAATTGTTTATATAGATTATTAGTGATAAAAATAAATTGTTGCCACTAAATTATTTTTCCATCAAGAATTAATGACAAATAGTTAGCTTTTTAGCCATGACAATAAAACTGTCACTCATTAAATTTATTATATTATATATAGTGACAATAATTATTTTTTGACTAAAAATTTAAATTTAATTAGTGACTAAATTTAAATTGTTGTCACTAAATATTTGGAATTAGTGGTGAATTAATGATGTGTTTTTTGCCGCAACATTCAAATTGTCACTAACTGAATATACTACCATATCTCCAGTGACAATAATAATTTTTCATCACTAGTTACATATCTTTAGTGGTGATAAATAATTATAATCACTAAATAATTTGAATATCATGTCTTCAGTGGCAATTATAATTTTTTGTCATTAAAGATATGTATTTAGTGACAACATTTTTAGCTGCAATTTAAATATAGCGGCTAAAAGTGATTTTTCTTGTAATGTTTGGTTTGTGTACTAGTGCGTAAGATTCAACTAAATTTGTTTCAAGATTACTTTATATTAGGTTCATATTATGAAATTTTTGGCTGCTGAACTACATATTTGGTAGAAACTAATACAATATTTGATGGTCTTAAACTAATTTTTCTTTAAAGGACTAGATGAAACCTTTTTTAGATGAAAACAAGTGTGACCGATTGTGTTTTTTATATTACCGACTCTTGATAGTGGTGGTGTCATTACTATGATCAAAATAGTATTCTTGACATGAAGCTTCCCTCTGGCATGTATCTTAGTCACCATCTTTCAACAATCAAGTCTTCTCTGCTGCGTGAGTCCATATTCCAAACTTAACACCCTCATGAAGAAATTCATTTTTCTCTTTTTTGCCACACTTTCGTGGGCAAATAGTTTCATGGCTTGCTTTGCAAGGGCTGAAACTAACTTAGACTCCGATCAATCAGCTCTTCTTGCTTTTAAAGCTCAAATCAGGTTTGACCCTCAAAACATTCTGGTAAAAAATTGGTCCACCACCACCCCAGCTTGCAATTGGATTGGCATCTCTTGGCGTTCGTCACGAAAGAGTCACAGCCTTGAATCTTCCCAACATGGATCTTAATGGCACCATTTCTCCATATCTAGGAAATCTCTCATTTCTTGCTTCCCTCAGCCTCAGTAACAACACTTTTCACGGCCATGTCCCCGAGGAGTTGGGTCATTTGCGTCGATTGAATGAAATTGATTTGGGATTCAACTCTCTTAGCAAGGAGGTTCCATCATGGTTTGGAATCCTACCAAAACTTGAACTCTTGCTCATGCATTATAATAGTTTCATTGGTGTTATCCCGCCTTCCCTTGGCAACATCACTAGCCTTGTGGTGATGCGGGTATCGGGCAATCATCTACAAGGACATTAGACATATTCCAAAAGCAATTGGTAACCTTTCTAGCTGGAAAATACTGAGATTGGGAAATAACCAGCTTTCTGGTTCCATACAATTCATCTTCAACATGTCTTCATTGGAACAAATTATTCTTACATATAATATTTTATCGGGTCCCATCCCAAGAGATATATGTAGTCAACTACCTGATGTCAAAGAAATCTATCTTGATTCTAATCAGTTTCAAGGTCTTCTCCCATCCAATTGGTACAGATGTGGGAAGCTTCGGATTTTATCATTGTCCTATAACAAATTCACAGGCAGCATACCTTGAGGAATCGGCAACTTGACCATGCTGAAGAGTTTGGATCTTAGAGACAACACACTGAAAGGTAATCTTTGTATAATGTGTCAGTGTTATTGTAGCATGTTCATGTGTGCTTACAAACAAGGTGTTAGCGATGGCCACAGGCTTGCCCAAACAATTGCATATAAGCTTAGTTACATATTGTGTTAATTTGTCGACAAAATTCATTATAGTCATTAGATTGACCGTGGGTCCCATCAAATGTTAAAATTTGGTGGTATTACTCAAAGCAGTATATGGAAACCAATTGCAGCACCCGAAACAAGGATCTGCCACTTCGAACGTCGAGTCCACCACCACAAACTTATCAACAAAACATAATAGACTCCCATGTAGTGCTTCCCAAGAACGTAAGATTCCGATAATAGAAACTAACTACTCATGATAACAGAATACATAAATATTTTGTTAGCTTTGGTTTAATCTCCAACAATATATACAAAAAGATACTAAGAGGAAGAAGCGTATGGGCCACATTTTGCATATTGCAGGCGAAATCCCACATGAGATAGGCGATCTGAACTTGGAGGAATTATCCATGGCGAAAAATGGACTCGTCGGTCACATACCATCTTCTATTTTCAACACCACTTCTTTAAAGTTCCTTAATCTTGATGACAATAACTTGGCAGGGAGTCTACCATGGGATATGTGCTTGCATGCTCCTAAGCTCGAGTTAATCTATATTAACCGTAACAAGGCAGTCACGGGAGGCATTCCCACAAGTATTGGGAACTGTACTTCGCTCATGGTCCTATATCTAAATTATCTCAATTTGACAGGTATAACTTTTATCTTTTTCTTAAACAAACGTTTAGATTCCTGTTCTTTGTGTAATTAACATTTTTATATCTTTTTGGCATTTCATAGTCAATAATATTTAAAAAAATACTCACGTGTCTTGAAAATCATATGATATCTTTATTTATGTTTATCAAAAAATGATACCCAATTAACTACAGTCGATGGATTGAATTAAGTAAGATCCCTATCGCATTTCTCGATGTTAAAGCGTACTAAATTAATCTATTAAATTTAACTATTAGCTAAAAAAGTAATATTGATGTCGTATTAAATATTACCCTAACCAATAAGACAAAAAATATTAATCATACAATTAAATCTTATTTTATTTTCTTTCATCATTGAGTGTTTTATAATCTTTTCAAGACTGATAGGCGGGTTGTCAAGTCAATGATGCGGACCAATTTATTCCAATCAATTAATTTAACTAAGTAATTATGTGATTGGAGCTTTCTAGCATGTTTAAGCAACTAAGCAATCAACTTATTTTAATCAAACAAGTTAACAGTTTTAGGTGGTGGTAGCTTCTGGGGAGTTCATCATATATATGTAATGTACAGTAGTTTAGTCTCTATGGATTGAAAGAGTGTTGAGATTGGATCCATAAGCTAAACGGGTATAGTAGAACTACATGAGTTATAAAGGTTGGCCTTAACTAGCCCGGGTCACTGGGTTGACCAACTTGGCTAGATTAATCAATTTTTTTTTCTTAATTGTAAAATTAAATAGTCATTCCTTACATGATTAGGAGTATCATGAATATGGCATTGATAAGATAATTGGCTATAAGTTAATAGTCAAACTTGGTAAGTTTTAAATTTAATTTTGGGCTTCTTTGATTAGTGATAGTCAAATTACGATCTAACAATACGTATAAAAAGTATATACCTAAAGGTATTGGGCATAAATTCCATCTTCATGTTATATATATATATATTTCATCTTCATAAATTCCATCTTCATTTCTCTAATTTCACTCTAAAATTGAACACGAGTAACCGTGTGCAGGACTACTAGTTCATCATATATATATATACACAGAGAGAGAGAGAGAGAGAGAGAGAGAGAGAGAGAGAGAGAGAGAGAGAGAGAATTGATAGCATTAACTTACTTTTTTTTTTTTACATTTTCAGGTGCTATTCGACAAGAAATTGGCAATCTTAAAAATTTGTGTATACATATATACAGAGAGAGAGAGGATAGCATTAACTTCCTTTTTTTTCTTTACATTTTCAGGTGCTATCCCACAAGAAATTGGCAAACTTAACAATTTGAGTGATTTATCCATGGGTTTCAAAAAAAAAAAAAAACCGTCTCATGGGTCCAATTCCAATCGCAATTTTCAACATCACAACACTGAAATTCATATTCCTTGAGAACAATCATCTTTCAGGCACTCTTCCATCAAGTATGGGCATTTGGCTACCTAATCTTACAGAAATATATCTTGGATGGAATAATTTGAACGGAATTGTTCCCGACACTATCTCAAATGCTTCTAGAATCACCAAAAATAAATATTTCGGTGCCAACCAATTCTCTGGTACACTACCCAAATCATTGGGTAGCCTAGAACTCCTTGAAGATCTTGTGTTGCTAGGTAACAACTTTACTAGAGAATACTCATCTATGGAGTTAACCTTCTTTACTTCTTTGATAAATTGCAGAAAACTAAGGGTATTGAGCGTATCTAGAAATCCTTTCAATGGCATTCTTCCAGTTTCCATTGGCAATCTCTCCACTTCTCTTTATACTCTCCATGCAAGCCATTGTAAAATTAAGGGGAACATTCCTAATGAGATCAGCAATTTAACCAATTTGGAATTCGTGGACCTTGATCACAATGACATAGATGGATAGATTCTGCCGACAATCAAAGAGTTGTGGAAACTTCAAATTTTGCATCTTGAACAAAACAAAATACCAGGATCTATTCCGACTGGTGTCTGCCATTTAAGGAACATGGGCTTTTTAGATTTGAGCAAAAATGAGTTTTCTAACTCTATGCCAACATGCTTTGAAAATATTACTTCTCTAAGATACCTCTATTTGGATTCAAATAAATTAACTTCCAGCATAACCACAAACCTATGGAGACTCAAAGATCTTTTGGAGTTGAACTTGTCTTCAAATTCTTTAACCGGGTATATAGAACCAGAAATTGGAAGGCTTAAGGTTGTGACAAAAATAGATCTTTGGAGGAATCGGTTATCAGGTATTGTCCCTAGCAAAATTGTAGGCCTACAAGGTCTGTCGATTCTATCATTAGCACATAAAAGATTGCAAGGACCCCTACTTGAGTCACTTGCAAAATTGGTAAGCCTAGAGTTTTTGGATTTATTTCATAACAATATCTCTGGAACGATTCCAAAGTCCTTAGAGGCGCTCTTGCTTCTTAAATACATCAATGTATCTCACAATAAATTAAGAGGAGAAATTCCAAATGGTGGACCTTTTGCAAACCTCATTTATTAGTCTTTTTTGTCAAATGAAGATTTGTGAGGTCCACCTAGGTTGCTAGTGCCTCTCTGCAAGAGTAGTTCTCTTAAAAGATCAAAGAATAAAAGAATGCTTCTAGCTGCATATATCTCGCTGGCAGTTGGATCTACGATTTTGGCCTTGGCCTTGATATTCTTTTTGATCAAACAACAAAGGAGAAGTAATGTTCCCCATGAAAATGATTTGTTACCTGCAATAACCCATGGAAGAATTTCATACTACGAACTTCGACGTGCAACTCACGAGTTCAGTGAAATCAACTTGCTTGGCAAGGGTGGCTGTGGTTCAGTTTACAAAGGAATTCTTACGGATGGGACGCATTTGGCTGTAAAAGTATTCAATTTGCAACTAGAAGATGCATTCCAGTACTTTGATGCAGAATGTGAAGTATTGTGCAACCTTCGCCACCGAAATCTTACCAAAGTTATCAACAGTTTCTCTAATCTTGATTTCAAAGCAATAGTCCTTGAGTATATGCCCAATGGAGGCCTTGAGAAGTGGTTGTATTCCCATAACTATTTCTTGGACATCTTGTAAAGATTAGATATAATAATAGATGTCGAACGTGCATTGGATTATCTCCACCATGGCTACTCGAGTCCTGTGATCCATTGTGACTTAAAGCCTAGCAATGTCTTGTTAGATGAACATATGGTTGCACATGTTAGTGATTTTGGCATTGCAAAATTACTGGGTGAGGAGAGTACTACACTAACCAAGACTCTGGCAACATTGGGGTATATTGCACCAGGTGACGCTTCTACCTTTTTAATTAATACCTTTTTTTGCATTTGGATTCTCTTTACAACTTTGGCTTTTTTTTTTTTTCAATATAATCTCGTACAAAGTGTAAAGTTCCTTACAAAAATTATAATTTTGTTGATGAATGTAGAGTACGGATTGGAAGGATTAGTCTCTACAAGGTGTGATGTTTACAGCTATGGCATTATGTTGATGGAGACTTTTACAAGGACAAATCCCTGTGATGAAAAGTTCACTGGAGATTTGAGCCTCACGAATTGGGTGAATGATTGCCTACCAAATGAGATAATCCAAGTTATAGATGCCAACTTAGTAATGCCAGAAGATGAATACTTGACTCTGAAGGAGCAATGTGTATCATCCGTATTGGAATTGGCTTTGAAATGCTCTACAGAATCACCTAAAGAGAGGATTTGCATGAAAGTATCGTAGCTCTACAAAAGATTAGACTTCAATTTCTGGCAAAGTGTGAAAGGCCTTGACACATGAAAGTATTGTTCGACATTATCGTATAAATGCAAAGTAATATAACTGCTCACTCAAGCATGAGTCTAGACTTGCAGTAAAAATTCTATATGCTAACATCTTGATGTTGTTGCCACAGGTTGCAAGGTTTGACATGTGGAAGTTGCAGGAGTTACTGCCAAAAATGTGTGTTGTAAGATAATAATTAAGATTTATTGGTCGTCTAAAGTGAAGGTCATGGAAATGTACTTTTGAAGTCTAAAACTGTGGCATGATCTATCAAGTCATCAATTTTTTGGCTAATCCATTGTTGTTGATTATTCCTACTCGAGTGATTTGGCTATTAATGTTTAGAGGGAGGTGGGTGCGCCACAACACAATCAAAAGGATTTTTAGGAAAAATCACCATTTAGAAAAAGGATTGAGCAAGGTCGGAGTGAAGGTCAAGTGGAAGAGAGGATACTCCATGAAAATAACATGGCCATAGACTCTGGGGAGACAAGCATTTACTACAAGAGGGAGTCATAGCAATTATAACTCGTGTGATTCGCAGTTTCAGAAAACCAACTCTCAGAAGAAAAAAGTCACTTCCGAAGCGCTCTCATTTCAAGTAGAATAAATATTGTATGTGCCATTAGCTGTAAGTTTTGCATGTTGCAGACTAAGGGCGGAGCTACTTGAGGACGAGGGGGGGCACATGCCCACCCTCAATTTTTTTTTTAAAATATTACTTATGTATATTTCAAATAATTTGAAGTATATTTAAGTGTGCTCACTCTATCATTTTTTGTTCTATCAATTAGTATAGTCCCCGTACCTAAATAATTATGCATTTTTGGACACACTTTGGACACTTTAGGGATACATCTATATAAGTTTTTGACATGTCGAACTCATTTTTTTTAAGCTATAGAGATTCCAATTTAAAAAAAAAGTTATAGAGATTATGGCAACTAAGTTACTTAATTAAATGAGTGATTAATAACTAATAGTTTGATCGTATATATGGAGAAATACTATAGTATCTTTTATGCAGTTAGCTTCATTTGTTACGAAGGGTTATATAATTAGCTTCTCTTTTTTGTTTGTTTTTATTTATGTATGCTATATTTATCAAAGTTTGACCCTTTCGTATTTTATGAATTTTTAAATATCGAATACAATATAGTAAATTTGAATATACTATTTTATTTTTATTGATTAGAAGAAAAAAAATTAAATTTTTTTAGTAAAGTGCCCACCCTAGACATAATTTCTGGCTCTGCCCCAGTTGCAGACCCATCTCTATGCAATGTTATTTGGTATGGATTTGTTAGTTCTATTTAAGACTATCCTACTTGTTGTTTGTGGTCAATAATGATAAGATACTTTTGAAACTGTTATTTGTGGTCAAAACTTATTTACTAAATTACGACCCAAAATTTGTTCATCCAAAATAATTTGTTGATAAATCCAATCACTAGACCTGTATCCATGAATATCCAGAAAACTAGATATTCCTGGACAACTTCAACCGAAGGATGGGTAAAAATTACTTTTGACGAGGCCTTGTAAGATAAACCAAAAATTACATGATCTGAATGTTATTTGTTGTGTTTTCATTTACTCCGTAAACTTTCTATTGGTAACACATTCTCACCCAAAAAAATAAAAAAGGTTGATTGGAAGGCCGATCTCTAGGCCCAATAAGATTCCAAAAAAAACCCACTCGTTAATTTTTTTTTTTTTTTTTGATTAGTTCCTTATTGAAAAGTCAAAGTAATGATATAATTAACACTCTTTATGATCGCAAAAAATAATGACAATATAATCACCCAATTTAAACACTACGTCATCATAATGTATATTTTTCTCCATAAACACAAAAAAGATGTAGGTACGCAATTAAAAAGAAAAAAAAATATACATATATATATATACCTTCGAGCCAAAAAATAACAAGTACACAATAAAAAAAATAAAAATAATAATAGGTATGTAATAATTGTCAAACATATACACTAAAACACAGATCGTTAATATATCTACTTCTCCATAAAAACAAATCGCAAGACAGGTACACTAAAATACATATTGTTATACAGGTACATTAAAACACAGATCGCTAATGTGTCTTCTTCTCCATAAACACAAATTCGTCAGATAAGTACACTAAAAATACAGATCGTTAATGTACATTCTTCTCCATAAACATAGATCGTTAGACATGTACACTAAAAAACACCGATCGTCAAACAGATACACTAAAACACAGATCGTTAATGTATCTTCTTCTCTATAAACACAGAAAATTAGACAAGTACACTAAAACACAGATCGTTAATGTACATTCTTCTCCATAAACACAGATCGTCAGACAGGTATAATAAAATACAGATCGTCAAACGACATCATAATGTCCAAATAGTTTGGTTCACTAGTTTGAATTTCAAAACTGATAGACCACACCGCAAAAACCTCCAAAAAAAATATTAACTATATTTTAGGCTGAAATCATGTGATGAGGTCAAAATGGGTAATGAAAATCAGTAACTAACCAATCCCTTAACATTCCCGCTAACACAGGAACCCGCATTCAAATTTTTTCAAAAATCGAAGGAATTTTTTTAAACTAAAAATTCGATAGAACTAAAGTTGGTTTACACACCAAATAAGGAACCCTAGACTAATTAACTAAAAAAATAAAGAAAAAAGACTTGTGTACACAAACCTACTCATGTCAAGCCTAAAGATCTCAAATTACTTTAGCCGGAAAAACAATGACAGCCATTTTGTTTATATAGTCAAATTGTTGTCCATATGGGTGTTAAGCAAATCGAGTTTGTCAACCTTTGATTACGTCGTCATGCTCGAGCTCGAACCTAACTAAATAATCAACATTAGATTTTTCCTCAAGCTCAAGCTCAGCTTACCAGAAGATTGTGAGCATACTGGCTTGTTTGGATGATCTTTGGGGGAGGGATTGGATTGGTTTCCCCAAATCCTGCCAAATCAAACCCCCACCTTTGTTTCTATGGGATTTATTGACGAATCTAATCCATACCCGTGTTTGGTATGTAACCTATACATATGCGGGACTCATTGATGTATCACCATTATCATCATATATTTATCCTATAAATGACTATATTGTTCATTAACTAATTTAATTCATATTCATGTTTGTTTAATTCAAGGATACAAATGATATTTGCCTCAATAATTCGAATATGGCTTGACCATAACCCACCCCCTCATGGATTTGATGAAACCCACATTCAAGGGTTTAAGGTATCGGGTCGGGACTGCTGCCCATAGCTTGAAAAAGCCATCCAAACAAGGATTTTGGAAGTCCATTATATTATTTTCCCCAAACCCATATTACCAAACCCTATACCCACTTACTAAACAGTCCCTTAAATTATTGAAATTCTCTACTTTTTCTGCTTTTGGTTATGTAGAACTTCTTTTGCTGGAAAGCTTCAATATTTACTAAATCTTATGAAGTAGGTTTGAAAGTTTCAATATTCCATTTTCTTTTCTTTTTATTTATTTATTTGTTTGATGTTGTGGGGGGTATTTGTGGCAATTACTTCAAACTAGTATTGAGAATCCCACATACCCTGGAAGGCTGAAAACTTGTACTATTTGCCCCGTAAACTTAACCCATAAGTTACTAAATTTAAAGTTACTAGTAATTGCCCGTGCCTAAAGGCACGAATCAAAAAAATTGCAAACAATTGGTCATGCCTGTTAGGCATTGTATAATACAAAAAAATTACAAAATCTGAGTAGTCATTGTGCGTGAAGTTCTTATATAAGACTAAAAACAATCGTTGACTTCCCGAGGAAAGTTTTATTTAAGAATTCATAATTTAATATCCTAACTACGAGGACTTCGAACCTTACACCTTATTCATTTTAGATTGCACCAAAATCAAAATGAAACAATTCAAATAAAAAGGATCATGAATATGGCCATATTCTAAGCAGTCATATCCCTCGAGTTGGAGCCGAATATATGCAAATCTGGTAGAGTGATTTAGGTAAAAGGAATCCATGTCTAATGACCTGTGAATACTGTCTCGATGGAGGAAAAAATTTGAAGATATTTTCCTGCCACAAAAATAGTATTATCCCTCCAACAATCCTCTAAGAAGTTGAGTTTCGAGTATTTAAATTCTCCTTCATGTTGTAGCAAAATCTTGCACTGATGAAGGGGTGAATTTGAAAAGCTCCTCCCTTCCTTATCTGTCATGAACTCGAAAATTGAGACCTATACCTGAGAGCACAGTGTAACATCAAGAAAAATGTCAAATAGAAAAATCCAATCAAATGACCAATATCACAAATAATTATTAATAATTTCTCAGGGAAGTGCTGAAGTATCTTGTAATAATTCATTGCTTGCAAATAACACATGCCAACTACATACAACCATGAAACATTCATATTAAGACTACACACATGCCGAGCATCATATATTAATTACAATGCATTGGTACTTGATCGTCCCCATAAAAAAATCCCAAAATCAATCTTATTTCATTCGATGTTCGCCGAAATTTTCTAAGAAAATTCAAATCAGCAATGAAATCAAAGCAACCCATTACCAATAGCCTCAACACTCCACCAAATTACACAATTCAAACAACCAAACCCCCAAACCATACACCAAACAAACACATTCATAACCAACCAGAGGATAAGAAAATGCTAAAAAAAAGAATGGGAATGCCAATACCAATAAACAAAAAATAAAAAAGAGAAATAAACTGTAAAAGTGTACGCTAGTTTACGCAAAATCATTAAAAAAATGGGCCCATGCCTACCACACTTCTCAAAAACCACACTAAAAGTCACCACACACCTCTTTCAAAATCACTGCCACATAGCATGAATGAAACTAAACAAAGAGTCCAACGAAACTAATAAAAAAAAATTAACAAAGCAAGAAAGGTGAAAGCACAGGCCAAGGAGCAAATAAGGCATTCCTCAAGATACAGTATATCGTTTAAAACATTCAATTACAAAAAAAAATTAAACCATGAAAACTTGATATCAAAAGCTAAAATGCATTAATGCATTGGCATCCACTTGTAATTGAAGGAACTGAAATATATTGTTATCTTTTTAATATTTTTTAAGCACGAAAAATCTAAGTATCATAAGAAGATAAACATAATAATCATGGCCACCTAATGTTGATAAGACATGTGGTTCAAAGACATGTTATGCAGTCCATCTGCACTGGATTTTCTAGTCTGCACTGGACTGTTCTGTCTTGGCATGATGGTGGGATATGCAGGCACAGTCTGATTGCATGGTCTGTTCCTGCACTGCTCATTTGCAGGACTGTATGCGCTGGTTAATGCTGCACTGGACTGGGACTGCTCTTCAACTCATACAGCTGGGGTTTGTAGGCAGGATCTGTTTCAAATTTTGGACACTATACTGTAATTAGAATTGGTTAATTGTGCAACCTCCTGATCTGAATGTACTCCTAATCTCCTGATCAGTTTCTGAATATACTCCTAACCTCCTGATCTGTTTATGCACAATTGACAGAAGATTGAAAGTGCAACCTCTAATCCACCACCTTAAACTGGACCATCAATGGCAGCAACTAAAGGTTTTCTTGCAGCTAACCAGTGAATGAATCAAAAAAATGATTAACATTAAGATGTGTGAGCTAACATACAAAACTCAAACAACATACTTCAAATGAAATTCCTACCATGACAAAGACATTGTTAATGATTCGAGTCAAACAATAATCTTCTTCAGAAAACATTGCTAAGCAAAGTGCATAACATTCCTTATCATACAATGATCATCGAACAAACTCAAACACATCACTCACCCCAGATATTCCAAAAGGGTCCAAATCATAGTAAAAAAAAGTGAGGTGGTGCAGTAAGTTATGTGTGTCTCGCCTATGACCATTCTCCAAAAGGAAATATATTTAATAATCTACCCTGATGCATCCAGCAGGGAGAAGAAGAGGGCAATCAGTGTCAAATTAAGTGACAAAAATAAGAGGATCTAGTGTAATTTATCCATTTAGTTTTAGACGGCAAACTGACGGTTAGTTTCAGGTGTGCATTGATACTAATTTCTATCTTTCAAAATGCAAATTTGAGATTTTTGAGAATACAAATTGACATTCAAACAATCTTTCGGGATGCAATTTGTAATTAACCTTAACTATTTTTACCATTTTTATTCGGGACTGCAATAGTGATAAAAACACACGGTACATGATGAAAATTTATTTTTTTGGAACCATATACTTTATTTTTTTGGTACATTGAAAGTTAAAACAAAACTAAATAGAGTTCCTAAGGACGCTGGTCAGATGGGCCAACATAAATTTTGCCAATTGGGGAAAGGGAGCATCAAGCTCCCATATACAGCTCCTATTATTTATTGCCCATCCCTTCATTGCCCGTGTCATACCTTCTTCAACTTTGACATAAACTATAGAGACACCATCAGGCCATCTTCACCAACGTGTACAGTGACATCCAGATGCAGCATTCCAGCTGAGCAAAATGGTCCACCTGCTGCTGTCCTGAAGAGTTTAGGGTAGTAGGTGAACAGTCACGTGAACAGTGACTGTTCACCCTGATGCATCCAGCATTACTCAAACTAACAATTATAACATAATAAGCTATAAAATTAAAAGGAAATACGGACCAATAAGATGACAGTTGAAGCAGTCATAGTTGAAGCAGTCAAACCTTAATTGCCAGTAAACCCATCTCAATCCATCTAGAGTCAAAAAATCACTAAAAATATATATTTTCTAGTAACAGCTAATAAGCATTTTTCACTCACATATGCACACTCATCAATTATTCTATGTCCGTTAACTAAAAACATAAATTTTCTAGTAACATCTAATAAGCATTTTTCACTCACATATGCACACTCATCAATTATTCTATGTCCGTTAACTAAAAATATAAATTTTCTAGTAACAGCTAATAAGCATTTTTCACTCACATATGACTTATTCTATGTCGTCTTTGCATTGTTGTTCTTCTTATTTCCCTTTGTTAAGATTTTGTTTTATTAATTTTGTTTCATTTTCATAGCAGTGGTATCATCAATTGTCAAGAGTGGTTCTAAGACAAGGTGAGGGGATGATCATGTTCTGAGGGTGAGGACTGAGGATAGACTTTTCAATTCGTTTGCTGGCACATGTGCACTTTTGTTTCTATCCTTATATGCAGTGATTAGAAATGATTTAACAAAGCAATTCTAAGAACTATTATTGCCTTAATCATTTGCAACAGACTAAGCCTTCAAGCCTAAGCAACACAAAAATGAAATCTGAATTCATAGAACTCAGACATGAGTAATTGGGTATCACGATTACTTAAACAATCAAACTCCATATGGGTAATTAAACCAATATGCATAAAACAACCAATACAAGAAAAAAAAAGAACCAAAAAAAAAAAGCAAGACCATCAAAATAAAATGTGCATATTTCTTTGGCTAATTTTGTCGAACACGTGAGATGCAAAATTTTGGCAACTGATTGTTAAGATTTCGTTTTATTAATTTTGTTTCATTTTCATAGCAGTGGTATCATCAATTGTCAAGAGTGGTTCTAAGACAGGGTGAGGGGATGACCATGTTTTGAGGGTGAGGACTGAGGATAGACTTTTCAATTCGTTTGCTGGCACATGTGCACTTTTGTTTCTATCCTTATATGCAGTGATTAGAAATGGTTTAACAAAGTAATTCTAAGAACTATTATTGCCTTAATCATTTGCAACAGACTAAGCTTTCAAGCCTAAGCAACACAAAAATGAAATCTGAATTCATAGAACTCAGACATGAGTAATTGGGTATCACGATAACTGAAACAATCAAAACTCCATGTGGGTAATTAAACCAATATGCATAAAACAACCAATACAGGAAAATAAAACAACCAATACAGGAAAATAAAACAACCAAAAAAAAGCAAGACCATCAAAATAAAATGAGACTAACCTTGGAGAGTGAGAGGCAGCC
The DNA here is from genome assembly GCA_951799425.1 of Ilex aquifolium. Lineage (NCBI taxonomy): Eukaryota > Viridiplantae > Streptophyta > Magnoliopsida > Aquifoliales > Aquifoliaceae > Ilex > Ilex aquifolium. The sequence goes on from OX637393.1 coordinate 7,063,201, forward strand.
GGAGTTGTTGAGAGAGGAGAGAAGTGGAACCACAGAAAAACCAAACTCAACCAAACGAACTATAAGATTGTGGAAGAGATAATAGTCTCCCATCCCTGTTGGGAGAGATAGAAGCGTGAGAGAGAGAGGCGTGACAGATTGGGAGAGAAAGAGGCGTGAGAGAGGTAGTCTGTTTTGAGATAGGCTTCTTCATGGGCAGGAAAAAAAAATTTATGACTAATCGTAGACCATTGGATCAAAATTTTTAAGATGATCTGAACCGTATTTTGTTTCAAAATGATCTGGACCTCTCTTTGTCTTTTGGATTTTGTCTCAAAACGATCTGGACCTCTCTTGTCTTTTGGATTCAAACTTCGCTCTACTTTATTATATAGATGTTGGACAAGACTATTTGGGGAAATGTTTAATTATATATTCAATTAGGGGTAATTCGTATCTGAAGGTACGACATAATGTAAATAATTTTGAAAGAGATGCCGGTGGCTATTGAATGAGTCTATTTGAGACTGTTGGATAAGTTTATTGAAATTTATCCTATTTTATATTATAGATTGTGGCATAAGATTATGTCATCAATATAATATCACAATAAATAAATAATTATAAAAAATGGGAAAGTTTAAGAAAAAAAAATACGGCTGAAGGCTCCCCCCCCCCCCCAAAAAAAAAAAAAAAGAAGCCAAAGAGCCTAAATTCCCACTCCAAAGTCACAACATAAACACCACCTCAAATTTCTACCACAAACCAAAACAAATAAAATCAAACATTCTCTCAGTTTTTTTTTCAATCTCAATCTTTTCAACAAAGAATGAAAATAGAGGGGCAAATTACACTTTGACTCCTCAATTATTTTTTTTCACTTTGCCCCTTCAATTATTACCCATGAAGTACAAAACTTTGACAATTTAAGCATAAATTATTTGGACTAAAAATTTATATTAAGATAAAAAAGAAACCAAATTTATAAATTTTCACTTACAATTTTTTTATGTGAGTGAAAGGAATACAACTATAAACACACCCAAAAGAGCTAGAAAAACTTAAATAAAAGCTCACAAAGAGAGAATAATTTTGGACCTAACAAAATTAGATATTGAATTGAACTACTAAAATTTGGGCCCTAAAAATTTAAATTATTTCTAAAATACAAAAAAAAAAAAAAAATAGGCTTATCATACTAAAGGAATAAATTTTATGGAAGCTTTCCAAAATTTGGGCTCAACCAAGTAAAAAGTAATTTTAAACTTAACAAAATTAAATATTAATTTAAACTTTTAAAATTTGGATAAAAGTAATCTTATTGTACCAAAGCAGTAAACATTTTTGGGGGGCCTCTAAAATTTGGGGCCCTAGGCATGTACCTTAGCTGCATAGGACTTGGGTCGGCCCTGCGTTAATAAGTGACAGATCCACTTAAATTTCTCTCTCTCTTTCTCTTCTCGTTTCACTTTTATTCTTTTCAAATTTTGTGGTAATTAACCCTAAACTATGTTTTCATACTTGTATTCATCATTTAATGCTTACAAACAACATCCATATGACACTACATCACAATAAAAATATCCTTCGAGTGTAGCATTTTGTTATAATTTACTTGATTCCAATTCCCTTTATCATTTTTTAAAGCATTTTGTTACTATTCAAAATCCATACCATTTTTTTTTGGGTTCTCTTCTCATATTTATGAAAATCCAAAATACCCCAACCAGCTTACTAACGTTACATTCGTCGCGTCACCTTTTTTATTCCAAGCATATTTTATTTCTTCTACATCAATAAACGCATCGTTATACAAAAAAGAGAAGTGGATGAGAAAATATTTAATATAATGGTTGTATCACATAATCACTATCACGTAGTAGATGTCACTAAATTCTATAATCACCAATAATTTTCATATTCAACAACTAATATGTGGAATTAATGGAATTCATTTATTCTATTTGTTTGTTTATTTATTATTGATCGGTGATATGGTATGACACTTATATTGAAGGGAAATACTATATAACTCAAATTTGTATCCCAAATGAAGGGGAACCATTAGATGATTGGGTCTCATCAATTTTTTTAAATGGAACCCACTGATCCAATGATCCCCTTAATTTGAGATGTAAATTTGAGTTACAAATTTAAATTACATAGCATTGTTCTATTGAATATTTACTTGGAATGGGCAAAGCAACTGTTCTGGCAATAGTACCAATTAGATTCTATCCGGACCCACACACGAACGTTTACCCACCTTTTGCCCAATGGAAACGATGGCCAGTTCTTCTACCCCACACCCCATCCCACTTTTCACATTCCGAAACTACTGACGAGCCCAAATTTGCCTGGGCCAAACCCAATAAAAATAAACTGAGAAAGCTCAAAGGAAAGCCCAAACAAATAGAAGGCATCAGGAGGTCAACACCCAAAGCACCAAGGCCAACGACTAGGAAGGCATGGCGACCCTTGGGCGCCATGCATGGCTACACTTGGGCGCCGCTAGGCAGATCCCTTGGACCTGGTCCTTTGGGCGCCGCCCATGGCAGCCTTTGGGCGTCATGCATGGTTGCACTTGGGTGCCGCTGGGCAAGTCCCTTGGACCTGGTCCCGTGGACATGGTCCGCCAGGGCAGGTCCCTTGGGCGCCTACTTCTCTCCATTCCTTTTGACCCCGTCACTCCAACTCAAGTCCAACCTAGCTCAAGAAGACAACTCAAGTCCAACCCAGCTCAGGATCCTCCTCCGAAGGAATAGGAACACGAGGGAGAAAATATCGGGATGCGGACGGAGATCTATTTCTACCTTAACTGTGCTTGCCAAAGAGATTTATTCCTACTGAGATTGTACTTACCAAAATAGTGGAAGACCTCTCACTCACGTCACCGCCTCACCGCCTTACTAAGCCTATATAATGTAAAATCTCTCCACAAGGAGAGGGATCGGGACAACACCCTTGACACCTCTACAATACATTCTCCTACACACACTACACCTCCCTATACACATTGCTTCTCTCTTATAAAACACTGTAATACTCCGGTGTATATTCTTCTGGTTACTCATCAATAAAGATCTCCCGCCACCGCAGCCGTTCCCGAGAGTGGAGTAGGTCACCCGGACCGAACCACTATAAATCTTTGTGTTTACTCTATATTTACTGTTTTGCCATTGATCTGTCATTGATTGCCTACTTACTACTTATTAATTACACATATTCATATACTTGACTGTTGATCTTGCACGAAGACAATTTTGTGCATCATCAACTACCCTTTCACATTCCGAAACTACCCCCATTATGCACCCAAAATTACGTTCTAACCCTCAATCTTGTAACCGAAGAAAAAACCTGTGCGAGTCCCAAACCCCCACTCCTTCCTTATAACCAACCACCTTCTCAAAAAATAGAGAGAGATGGAGAAGAAGGCAAGTTTGATGTTCCTGGTCAAGAGGCTAGGAAAGAAGAGTTCATGGAGGTTGAAAAGCTTTGGACTAAGGTGGAAGAGGAAGTCCAGCTTGGGTGTTTGGTTCGTTGATGATTTTCTGTTCAAGATTGTCTCTGTTCTTGAAGCCATCGTTTTGGTGTCCGCTCTCTGTTTCTTCTTCCTCTGTTTTGGGTGTCATATCTGAAATATGGTATTTTAGTTTTATGGCTTGGATTAACACTGTGAGTCGTATTGTAGAGAGAGAGAGAATGAGGGTTGGAGAGAGAAAGTGCAGAGGATGTATTTGTAGATGGAGGAAAGCCCATTATTCAATATTCATGTAGCTGTAAAATTCTCTTTTCTTTTATTTTGTTTTCTATTTGCTCTCTCCTAACTCTTTTCTTTCTAGAGGCAATACTTATATTCCAATGCTTGGGAGTTTGGGTTTTTTCTTTGGACAGGGGATGAAGTGTATCTGTGGACTGTAATCAGATGTAACTCTTGTTGTAATGTAGTATTCTCTCTCTCTCTCTCTCTCTTAATCATATGGTCACAAATATTCATTGCCTGCCACCCCCCACCCCCATGGTCTCTGTCACTCCGCCACCACCTGCGGGTAATTGAAGTTTTATTTTAGTAGCAATCTAGTATGTGTTTTGTATTTTTGCATTGTTGTTTTTTCTTATCCAGTTTGTGCACTTCTCATAAATTTTTATCACACAAATAATAGTGAAAATAACATTATTTTTAATTTATTGACCTAATTTATTTGCCCAATCATTCGTTATGGTGAATCAACAGTGGTCTCCAATTTTAATTTGGATTTGTTATAAAACCATTCGTACACGGGTAGAACGGTGTTTTCTTGAGGCAATAATGGTTAGACTTAGGTTTGACAATCGTTGGATACAATTGATCATGAAATGTGTAACTTTTGTTTCGTATTCAATTAGAATGAATGGGGATTAGATGAGTTATTTTTATCCACATCGAGAGTTGAGGCAAGGTGATCCATTGTCTTCCTATTTATTCTTATCATGTTCCAAGGGGTTTCAGCTCTATTAAAGAAAAAAAGAGGACAGATGAGGCATCCAAGGTTTATCGGCTGGGCGGAGAGGTCTTAATTTTACTCATCTACTCTTTGTCGATGATAGCTTGTTCTTTGCTAAAGCAAATAAGATAAATGCACAAAATATCAAGAATTATTTATTTATTTCTGAAAAGGCATCGGGTCAGACTATCAAGATGTCAAAATTAGAGGTAGTTTTTTCAGATAATGTTTCTCTTGTTGAGAGAAATTCTGTTTTGGAGTTGCTGCCTTTTAAAGTTGTTGTAAGCCATGAGAAATACTTAGGTTTACCTTTAGTTTTGGGGAAAACAAAGAAGCAGATGTTTGACAATATTAAGCAACGGCTTCTATCTCATGTAGGTAAGGAAGTTTTAATAAAATCTGTGGCTCAGGCAATTCCCACTTATGTCATGCCCCGTTTCAAACTTCCAGTCTCCTTTGTTCCAAAATAAATAGTATGATGTCTAATTTTTTGTGGAGTCAAACGGATGAAGGTAAGAAAATTCATTGGGTTTCTTGGAAGAAGTTGTGTTTATCAAAGTGTAAAGGTGGGATGGGCTTTAGTGATATTGAGGTTTTTAATATTTTTTTATTGGCAAAGCAATATTAGAGGCTTATTTAGAATCCTGATTCATTATTATTCCAAGTTCTTAAGGCTAAATATTTTCCTTCTTCTCCTTTGATGGAGGCTAAACTTGACTCTAATCCTTCGTATTCTTGGAGGAGTATATTAGCCTCAAGACATGTTGTGGAGGCATGATTGCGGTGGAGAATTAGCAATGGTCAAAATGTAAGAGTAAAGCTTGACAGGTGGATTCCAAGACCACATACTTCCAAAGTTATTAGTCAATTGTCGGATCTCAATGATGATACAAGAGTGAGTTATTTTGTCGATACTGTGACCCAAAGTTGGAATGTCGAATTGCTTCGTCAACATTTCTTGGATTTTGACGTTAATGATATCCTATCTATCCCATTATGTCCACATCTACTGGAAGATCGTCTAAGGTGATTATAAGAATTTCAGCCATTTTTCGATACGTAGTTCATATCATCTTGCTATTGAACAAAATTTGGTTGGTGTTCAACATAATTCCGCTCTACAAGCAGCCTTTAGTTCTTGTGGATGCTCAAGAGTAGGAGTGGTGCTATGGAATCATGAAAGACATTTTTTAGCAGGCTTTAGTCATAAACTGGCTAGACAACTAAGTGCAACATTGTTGAAGCTTTGCCTGCTTTTACTGCAGTTCGTTTAGGCCAGAAACTTGGTTGTAAGTGGATTGTTTTAGAAAGGGATTCCAAATTTGTTATTGATGCTATTCAGAAGAATTAGTTGGAGTAGTCGAAGATAGGAAACTTTGTGGAGCAGATTCAGGTTTATGGATCCACTTTTTAGTCCTTTTCAGTATCTTGGATTCATCGAGAAGGATATGAAGTCGCTAATTATCTTGTTAAATTTGCTGTGAATTGTAGTTTTCAAACTTTATGGATGGAATGACCAAAAAACAAAAAACTTTATGGATGGAGGAGAAAATTCCTTCTTTTCTGTTGTCTTCCCTCTATAAAGATGTAATCTTTTCAAGTTAATGAAATATATATATCGTTGTTTTATATGGGAAAAGTATGGTTTTAGGAAAAGCTATTAGGAATTGAATTATTTTGATAGGACAACTTGGTATTAGGAAAGATAGGAGCAATTGGTGCTTATCTCATTCCTTTCTAAAGTTAGGAATGTAGTGCCTATGATATAATTTGTCTATACCTCACACGGTTCAGTCAGATTACTCAGTAAGATATGGTTTGATGTTTGAGGCCTCGCTTCACTAACTGAAGTCAGTTCCTTGTGAACTGTGTTAGCTAGGCGAGGATCGTTCCCCCTCCTAGTAGTCAGTCTGTTCTCTCTGGAGGAAAGTCTTACTCTCGTTTAGTTCAAACGTAGCTCGCAGGAGTCAAGGGATTGTAGGGGTGACTTCCAGAAAAAATTACAGCGAGGAGAGCTTATGGACAGAAAATAAGCATTCCGGCGACTTTTGGCACTTATGATCAGTGTTCACAAGAGCGAGACGGTTCCATGTCTTACAATGTTCAAGTAACATTCTTCTCGGAAGGATTTTTTAGGGAGGGCCAGATAAAAACGGAACATCCATGAAAGATGGAACAAGATGATGAAGAAGGCCGCGCTTGATAATGTTTGGAATACACTAAACAAACATTCATTTTTTATTTTTTTTTTGATAAAATTGTTTTTACTTAAAAAATAATTTGAAATAATTATGAAATGGAACATTAGGTATAGAGACAAGTTTTCAAGCTCTAGCGTCTCGATTTTGAGTTTGATGGGTTAAGCTGAATATGAGTTGTTTATATGTCTTATTCACATGTCAGGTCATTTTCAAATTCGTGTTGAGTTATAATCAAGTTCGTGTCATAAAATTCGTTTCACGTTCGAGTCGTGTCATCGTGTTGAGACGAAAATTTTCACCCCTAACTAAGATGGAAAAAAAAAAAAATTTTAAAATTTTTATTTTTTATTTTTAAAATTTATTTTTAAAATTTTTTAAAATATATATATAAATACATATTTTATCATTGTATTTTTATATGAAATTAATGTATACATAATATATGTACATATAAAAAGATATATAAACAAATAAGATATATCTCAACACGAATAATTAACTTTTCATCAACTTTCTTTCCAATTTTGGAGGGATTGATTTTCGTGAGTTGAAAGGAAAGTTAATTCATCCACTTTTCCATCCTTCCTATATTTCTTCCTTACTAAACATGATATTTTATTTATCCTTTCAACTTTCCATCCTTCCATTTTTTCCATCATACCAAACAGAGCATAAATGGTGGGCTGAGTAGTTAATTTAAAATGTTGATCGAAGTTGTTAACCTAATAAGTCATTGTTATTAAATTAAATAAAAGATTCAATACCAATTCAATAGTTATGATTAATTAGTTCAATCATGTCACGCCCCATCTCGGTCTCCCAAGGATAAGACGCGACTAGGTTTTGGATACACCTGTTTACATATATGTATAATCTGGACTAATCAAACATTAAATAATTCCACAGGTGCAACAACACCACCCATCAACTTAATCAATAAGCATGATGGTAAAAACCTGTCTCATAACCTGTACCATATACAAAAAAAAACACATGTACCAATTGTTTGTTTCCCAGGTTATAGACATATACAAAATCTCATACCCACATAGCATACATTACAAAGTATGCTTGTTGAGTCTGTTTACAAATATATACCATTTACCTGACATAATAATTTTTCACAAATATAATACACAACCTAGCAATTAGTTATACCGACACTCAACCTGAGTGATGTCATCCTAACATTATTCAAGACTCTATCGACTGGACAGTGGACTGGTCTGCATCTTTTTCTACCGTACCTGAAAAGGAGAAACTATAGGGGTGTGAGCTAAACCACGCGCTCAGTGAATATACATGCTGTATATGAAATGAAAATGATAGTAATACACTGAAGTAGGTAGATACTACGTAGATACACGTATCAAACAACAACATCATTCCAATTCCAAAGAATTCACAAGTCACATCACAACCATACTACCCCTCATCGGGTAATCGATCCCACATGGATCCGTGTCTCCCGAACCTCCCGGGAACACCACAGTGCTAGCACACCACTGCACGCCCAGTGATCAGGCATCGACGCCCTTGTCTCAAACAGTGCGCCACATTCCACAATACACAATACACAGTACAAAGCATCATTCAATCACATAAGCACATATCACATAATCCTGGAGAAATACTATTAAATTCTATCATTTCCTATCATCTTATAATAGCATTTCTAAAACATATAAAGATATACACCCACTTCAAATACACAGATCTACGACCCTTCGGTCTTATCGGTGGATCTTTTCTGTGTTACTGTATCTGTTCCAACACCGACTGTTACACCCGTTCCCCCTAACACATTTGTAATCACAATATCAATATATTTATCACATATAATAATTAATCATGCACTAATGCATGCAAAATGATGCACCCCAAAGTGCCCCGGTAACTCCGATTACCGCACTATCCACTCACACATTAGCACTTTTATTCTAGAGATCACATTTCCTCCCCAATTATTCAAAATCACTCACATTAATCACAATTAGGATTAAGTAGGTCAAACACATTGACCGGGGGTCCATTTTCACACATTTCGACCTTGAATCCTAAAAACTGCACTTCCGGCGTTCCATACATTTCGCACCGGACATTATAGTCATTTACATTCGAAAGTCACATTATCACATCAAGCTTCATTTAAAAATGCAGCCTGCAAAATTTCAGGTCGTTCGGATTAAAATTCACACATGTGATAATAACATTTAGAAATCAGGGTTTCGGCGATACCAACGTCCATTTCCAATTCTTATCGTATGTTTCTTTTAAGACCGTTACACTTAAATTTATCTATACATTTAATCAATATAAAACAGCCCATAATTGAGCCTTTAAACCACCTATTTCATTCCCATAATTCCGGTTCCAACCTAGCCCTCGAAAAATATACCGAACATTTCAACTAGCCATTTCCCATATTTTTTTTTTTCACACTTAATTTAATACCCCTTCTTACCAGCCCCTAAAATATACTAAATACACTTAATTAAACTCTCAAAAAATCTGTTTTGATCTTAAAATAAAACTGCCCATTAATTATGCACAAAACAGTCCACAAATTAAAATTAAGCAAAACAGTACATGGAATTAAATTAAAACAGTCACTAATTGTAAATAAAACAGACCCCATATTTACGTACATACTAAAATTAATCACATAAACATGCTTAAAATTAATCTATATACCTTTTTGTTTCTTGCTCTCTCTTCCTCCTTGGTTTCGGCTCAAGGAACGCACCCCTTTTTTTTTTTTTCTTTCTTCCTTTCCTTTTTCTCTTTCTTTTTCCCCCTTTCTCTCTTGCTCTCCTCACTCTCGGCTTCCCAGTATATTCAGAACACACACACACACTGTTGGGCCATTTGTGGAGTCAAGTTTCTGAGGCGTACTGGAAGTCGCGTCCGGACGGCAGAAGAGCGCGCGTCCGGACGCAAGTGGCAGAACGTTGAAAGAGCAAAACTGAACTCACTGGAAGTCGCGTCCGGACGCGGTATAGTCATGCGTCCGGACGCGTGTCTGTTTCGTGGCTTAGTGCACAGAATGTATAAAAACCCTTGTCTTGGTGATTAGGGTATGAGAGTGGTGTGAGATATTACATAGCCTCCTTCTTTGTATTTTTGTCTCTCCTAATAGTGAAATCCCTGCAGCGTCGTGGATGTAGGCAAATTGCCGAACCACGTAAATATTGTGTGTCTTGTTCTTCCTTGCTTGTTATTGTTTTCTGTTCTTGATTTGCTCTTGGATTGTGTGTGTGTTTCTGTGGGTTTTAATAACGGTTAAATCCCCAACAACTGGTATCAGAGCTCCGGGTTAGGAGGTCAAGGGTTTGCACAATGACCGAAGACAAAGTCAAGATCGAGAAATTCAATGGTTCGAACTACGCGTTCTGGAAGATGCAGATGGAGGATATTCTGTATCAGAAGGATCTTTATCTGCCTATCGATGGCGAAAAGCCAGCGGATATGGAGCAAGCAAAGTGGGATGTTCTGGATCGCAAAGCCCTAGGGACTGTGCGACTGTGTCTCGCGCCGTCAGTTGCGTCGAACATCGCCAAAGAAAAGACTACATCAGGTTTATTCAAAGCCCTAGAAAAGATGTATGAAAAGCCTTCAGCGGTGAATAAGATATATCTCATGAAGAAGTTATTTAATTTAAAGATGTCTGAAAACTCTATTGTTGCTGAACATATCAATGAATTCAATACGGTCACGAATCAGTTAGAATCTGTGAGTATTGTCTTTGATGATGAAATTAGAGCTCTTGTACTTTTATCAAGTTTGCCAGAAAGTTGGAATGGACTTGTCGTGGCAGTGAGCAATTCTTCCGGATCTGTAAAGATAAAACTGGAGGATGTCGTGTCATTGATATTA